>JBAMCL010000372.1:5567500-5739150 GCA_037075165.1 Hirtodrosophila histrioides | reverse complement strand
TAAGTTAAGAACTAAGTACATAAGATACACTCTTTTCTGTCATACATTGTTATTCACACACAATCATAAGTAATTTGGTTGCCCTCAGCAACAAATACAACAACACTTAACACACAGCCGTAAGCACTCTGTTTGCCCTCAGCAACAAAGTAATATTCTTGTAAACAATGCTGACTCGCTACCAAGAGTTCTGCGCGCAGCAACTGTAAACGGACACCGTGTTGCTTGCGCAAGAATGCTGAGTCGGCACGCCGACTCGAGCGAATGGCGTGATGCATTGACTTCGCAGGGCTACTTAAGCTTGAATATTTCTGTAGCCTGGAGTCTCAATCTAGATCGCAACATTATAAGACGAATGAATGATTAAAGCTCCGGCATTGCCGTAAAACGAGAACATAAAACATTAATTGTGTTATCAATCATAGTTGACCACGTCCAAGACGGGCAACTGGGAAAGTTCCCACAACCTAATCACAGTGTTCCAGTAGTCACCTATTGGATGCATCAACACCTCACCAAGGAGAAGAAGTTATCACCGTCCACGGATCGTCACTCGACAACGCAGTTAGACGGAAAACATAATTTATATACTCAATGTATATGCCATAAGTGTATACATATATGCATATGATCACTACATGCTCCCGCTCTGCCGCTGTACTCAGCGACAGAGACATATATGTAAAACTCCAATGTTAGACTTAAGTATACTGAAACAGTTGAACGTAAGGAGTCGATAAAATCTGATCAACGTCAACAGACGTTGGTCATTCAAGTAAACTCTAAACTAAAACACTAAGTCTTTTGACTCAACTAAACTCCCTTAATTACATGGCGACCGTGACATGGTCTGCTAGGTGTTTAAATGCAAAAATAAAAATATAAAGAAAAATAACACAACAACAAAATTTTAAACAAAGTGCAAATACATTGTGTCTAACCATGTTGTTTTCGAGTGTGTAACATAAGTCGCGTCATGTGACATGCTGCTAAAATAGCAACAAGACAATACAAAATAAAGACAAATTGTGTGAACATAAATGCACACGAATCTAAACATTTAATAGTGAATGCAAAAATCGAAGGCAACAAAAGGAAATCAACCAAGTAAATGCAACACTTAATTAAAACCGTAAAAACAACGAAGCAGACAATGCAGAGCCTGAGCAGACAAACGTAACAAACTACAAGACGTGGAAAGTGAGGTGTGCAGGCCGCCCACTTCACCGCCGCTGGAGCCAGTGTACATTAAAAATTACAGAATTCCTCATACTCATAAAGAAGAAGTAAATAGACAAGTCGAAAAACTCATCTCGGATAAAATTGTAGAACCCTCTGTATCGGAATATAACAGCCCAATACTTCTCGTCCCCAAAAAGGGACTACCAGGATCCGATACCAAGAGATGGCGATTAGTTATAGACTATCGTCAAATAAACAAAAAATTACTTTCAGACAAATTTCCATTACCAAGAATAGATGATATTCTCGATCAATTAGGAAGAGCTAAATATTTTTCATGCCTGGACTTAATGTCCGGTTTTCATCAAATACAACTAAAAGAAGAATCTAGAAACATTACGTCTTTTTCAACGAGCAATGGCTCTTATCGTTTCACACGATTACCATATGGACTAAAAATAGCGCCAAATTCTTTTCAAAGAATGATGACAATAGCATTTTCTGGTTTAGACCCTTCACAAGCATTCTTGTACATGGATGACTTAATCGTCATCGGTTGTTCCGAAAGTCACATGATCAAAAATTTAACAAACGTTTTTGATTTGTGTAGAAAGCACAACCTCAAACTACATCCAGAAAAATGCACATTCTTCATGCATGAAGTGACTTTTCTAGGTCACAAATGTACTGATCAAGGTATTTTACCAGATGACAAAAAATACGATGTCATTGAAAAATACCCAGTCCCTACGGACGCTGATAGCGCCAGAAGATTCGTTGCCTTCTGCAACTACTACAGACGATTTATTAAAAACTTCGCCGACTATTCTCGGTACATAACTAGATTATGTAAAAAGAATGTTCCTTTCGAATGGACAATTGAATGCCAAAACGCATTCGATTATCTAAAAAAAGCTCTAATGAAACCTACTTTACTAAAATACCCAGATTTTAGCAAAGAATTTTGCATCATAACAGATGCCAGTAAATTAGCCTGCGGAGCAGTTTGAACTCAAACCTATGGAGATAAACAATTGGCCGTAGCATATGCTTCCCGATCATTTACAAAAGGGGAAAGCAATAAAAATACAACCGAACAGGAGTTGGCAGCAATACACTGGGCAATAACGCATTTTCGACCATATATATATGGTCAACATTTCAAGATCAAAACAGATCATAGACCATTGACATATTTATTTTCAATGGTTAACCCAAGTTCAAAATTAACGAGAATGAGATTAGACTTAGAAGAGTATGATTTTACTGTAGAATATCTCAAGGGAAAAGACAATTTCGTTGCTGATGCATTATCACGCATCACAATAAAAGAATTAAAAAATATCACAGCCAATATACTAAAAGTTACTACAAGAAGTTCAAGTAGACAGAAAAAATCCTGCGCAGGAACAGAATCCGAATTGCAAAAGCAACCGGACACTTCGATGCCCAATATATAAGTTAACCACTGACACTCGGAATTGGCTGACCCAGCGTTTTGGGGAAGTCAATGACTGGAGTCATGAGCGCGGCGGATGTGTCGCAACAATGCTGCGCGCCGCGGCGGCAATACTGACCATGACGGCAGCACGTATAACGGACTACACCCACTCGGACTACATTCCCATTACGGACGGCGACATTTTACTGTGGAGCCAATACGGGTACTTACGTCATACGACCAACCTGACGGAATACAGAAGAACTAACTAACTAACCCAATAGTAACCAAGCTGTGCAAGAAAATAACAGTTTTCCCAGTCGTCCACAACGGTACGGTTCTGCAGCTACAGGATAACTTGGTAGTCGATTGCGATGGTCAAATGCTGGCAGTGACGAACTGTTCGAAAACGGCAACAGCCACATTCTGCAGGCAACCTGAGGGCAGCACTTCCGCACAAGGCCTCCATTCTGGGGGCACAGCTCATTGTCAAACCAAGTCACCTCGACCCCGTCACTGTGGTTGATGACGGTATCATCATCGTAAACGATCGAAGCGCTACTCTCGCCTATGGCGACTTCGCTGAGGTAAAAATCGACAGGACGAACCTCATCACGTGCAACTCGTTTGCCATCATCAACGGCACACGATACATGAACCGTAACAGCGTCCAGAATCGGTTCCCGGCAGTGGCAGCGTCCCCGCTATTAAATATCAGCGGCCACGACACGATACTCAGCCTCCCGTACATCCACCGTCTGAGTGAAGACAACCTAAACTTCATCAATGAAAATAGGAGCAAAGTCACGACCGGAACTACGTCGACAATCTCCCTAAGCATGAAGATGTTAAAAAAGTAGTGACCTTGCATATAAACTTAGCCAAATGTTTCTTAAAACATGGGAAAAAGATTATTGCAAGAATTGATGTTGTTGATCTTTATACCAATGGAGTCTTTGATTTAGATCAATTTTTCCAAAGGCTTGAAAAAGTAGCCGGTATATATAGTATCAAACAACTCAAAATGGCACCGTGCAAAGAAATCTTTGAATACGTTTCAATAGATTGCTTCAAAGAAATGGGCAATAAAATATTAAAGAATCTAAGAGTAGCGCTACTCCAGCCGGTGACCACAATAAGAAATAATAAAGAAATCGAAGAAATACTGTCTACATTCCATGATAATCCAATTCAAGGAGGGCATACGGGAACAACAAAAACTATTGCAAAAATAAAACGCTATTATTATTGGAAAAATATGACGCGTGATATCACAAATTATGTGAAAAAATGCCCAAAATGCCAAAAATCAAAAGTGTCAACGCACACACGAACTCCTTTAACACTAACAGAGACACCACTAATGGCCTTTGACAGAGTAATAGTAGACACGATCGGTCCACTACCAAAATCAGAGCAAGGTAATGAATATCAGTGTGGTGTGCACATATCGAGAGCTCACTGTGCTCAACACTATGTCCAGTATATACTTCATATATACTAATAAACATAAATATTATGATACAATGACACTTAGTCATTGTTGCCTAAACATACGACATATTCAAGTGCACCGAAATACGATCGATATATGTTATATATAAAACGACTTATATACAAAAGGCAGCGTTGCCACTGAGGACAGCGCAACCTTAGGTTTAAGTATACTGTATTCCTAATTGTAAGTACAGAAGAATAAAGGCATATGGAGCGACAAGAACAGTCGCTCCTAACAACCAAAATACCACTTGTTTGAATACCACATGGCGACCGTGACAGAGGTCAAATAAGACCTGGACACGATAACAGCAATAATAACATCAGCAACAACAACAACAACAACAAATAAAAAACGCAGTAAGTAGAGTGGTATGTGTGGCAGAAGATGCGGCGTAATAAAATGCCTGAGAGCCCGAAAGGCAAAACTTCTTAGACTGCTAAATAGCAACGAGAATTTGTCGTGGAGCACACCTGTAAATTTACACGCAGAGCTCGATCACATGAAATCGTTGCTAGCAGAAAAGAAAAAGCAAGAGCCGATGCACACAACCACCTACACTGCAATACAAAATATAAGTAAAATACTAATAAAATCTCAACCACCCCAAGCGAACGAGATACCAACATTGAGGAAGACATGCCCGAATGACTGCGAGGGACCTTTATACTCCCCGTATTGTGAATACACCTGTGCCGCCAGCACCGCTGCCCCAACATAGACGAAGCAGCCTGTGCAGCCAGCACCGGCCCCGTTTGACACATCAAGTCAGACCAGCGATAAGTGAACCGACAGCGTTTCCAAGAACGCATAATTTTTTTTCATTGCACTGCGTGCATCATTTTTTTGATTGCACTGCGATGCATACTTATTTAATATAAAACAATTGTAAAATTGAGCGAATTTACACAAAAACGGTGGATTCCACCGCGAACGTAATTAATAAGGTAGAGGTGGAAACACCAGACCTAAAAGTAATTACGATTCTACTTATAATTATTGTAGTGCTAATGTGTATTAGCCTTTTCTTTAAATTATACAAAGTGCACAATCGATGCATAAAGAAAAAATATATGAGTCGTGCAAACGACTTAGATAAAATATAAAAACAACTGACAACAAAATGTCTCAAACAGCTATAAGTTTTCTCAAATTAGCCTCATCGCTCTTACCAGAGTTTGATGGAAAGGCAGAAAACCTACAAAGCTTCAAGGATGCTTTGAGTCTTATAGACTCACTAAAAGAAAATTATGAAGCAACAGCTGTCAGTCTCATTAAGACAAAATTAAAAGGCCATGCGAGGAACTTGATAAGCAACGAGCAAACTATTGCGGAAATCGCTGCAAAATTATCAAGCACAGTAAAAGGCGAATCAGCCGAAGTATTGTCAGCCAAATTACTTAACTTGCAACAAAGGAACAAAACTGCCAACCAATATACACAAGAGGTTGAGCAGTTAACAAAGGCATTAGAAGGTGCATTTATTCACGATGGCTTAACGCCAGAATTGGCCAATAAATACAGTACAACGCAAGCAGTAAAGGCAATGACCAAAAACTGCGCTATCGATAAGGTAAAACTTATCATGCAAGCTGGCACATTCAACAGCATGAATGATGCCATATCAAAATTTGTCAACAGCTGCACTGAAGCAACTGGTCAATCCAATACAATACTGTATTATAAGAATTACTCTTAACGCGGTGGAAACCGCGGTCGTGGGAATTATAGAGGCCGTAACCATAACAACAATAATAGAGGACGTGGCAATTCAAATAGAACCAATTCTAATCATGCCAATAACCAAAATAGAAATCGTAACAACAACAATAATAATGTAAGAGTAACTCAGGCTCAGACCTCGGGAAACTCCCAACCAACTTTAGATACACAGCAATAAAAAACAAAAAGGTTCATGCAATCAATTTTAGCTTAAATACAGGTGCTGATATTTCAATTTTAAAGGAAAATTCTGATGCTTTCAAAATATACAAACTAATAATAGAATCAATATACAAGGAATAAACCAGGGCGTCATACAATCCCAAGGTTTAACCAACATCGAGATACAGACAGACAAATATATAATTCCACACAGTTTTCATATAGTAGATTTGCAATTCGCAATACAGTGTGACGGAATAATAATATCACACTGATGTGCGATTTAACAAAATACCTTGTTGCCATACCCATACCTAACAAAAGTGCAAAAACTGTAGCAAAAGCTATTTTTGAAGATTTTATTCTGAAATATGGTCCAATGAAGACGTTCATTACGGACATGGGAACAGAATATAAAAACTCAGTTATAGAAGATTTATGTAAATACCTCGGTATCAGAAACATAACTTCAACAGCACACCACCACCAGACCTTGGGTACAGTAGAGCGAAGCCATAGAACATACAACGAATTCATTCGTTCCTATATATCAGTTGATAAAACTGATTGGGATACTTGGCTACAATATTTTGTTTATTGTTTTAATACAACACCATCCACAACGCACAACTACTGCACATACGAACTTATTTTTAGCAAAAATCCAAACATTAATAAGGCATTTAATAGTGTTAATGAACACATTGAACCTTTATATAATGCAGAAGATTATGCTAAAGAATCAAAATATAGATTAGAAATAGCATATAAAAGAGCTAGAATAATGCTTGAACAGAACAAGCAAAAGAATAAAATAATATATGATAGGAAAGTAAAAAATATAGAATTAAACATAGGAAATAATGTACTATTAAGAAATGAAACAGGACATAAGCTAGATCCAGTATATATAGGACCATTTAAGGTCATTGAAATAGAACCTAACGATAACATAGTTATAAAGAATAATAAGAATAAAAACCAAACAGTACATAAGGATAGGTTAATATTGTTTAACGAATAGAATAAAAAAGAATGGTTGGCCACCATATATATATATATATACAAAAAAAAAAAAAAAAAAATGTTTTCACATTAAAATTCACTTATTCATATTTTATATTCATTATATATTACAATAATCAACAAACTTTTCAATTGTAATTTAAAAAAAAAAAAAAAAAATTTTTATAAAAAAAAAACTAATTTTTATCTTTATTAATCAATAACAATAATTCACATCCCAACTTACAAATTTATCTTACATATACTTATAATTTTTAAATAACTACATATAGAATATTACGTTATTCTTTCAAAAAGGGAGGTGTAGCGTGATCAACACTAATATTCAACATACCCAACTAATGTAAGGGTATATCAAACCAAATATACAATAACCCATTTAGCGACACTTTGTTGCTAAGCATAACACAAGCCAAAGTACATTCCAAATATGATCGTCCACTTATGAGTGGCCTGATCGCGGCGCAGAATATGCAACGTCTGCATATTCGGCCGCATACCCTTCCTTTGTCTTGCGTTATGTATATACTCAATGTATATGCCATAAGTGTATACATATATGCATATGATCACTACATGCTCCCGCTCTGCCGCTGTACTCAGCGACAGAGACATATATGTAAAACTCCAATGTTAGACTTAAGTATACTGAAACAGTTGAACGTAAGGGAGTCGATAAAATCTGATCAACGTCAACAGACGTTGGTCATTCAAATAAACTCTAAACTAAAACACTAAGTCTTTTGACTCAACTAAACTCCCTTAATTACACTTTAGTGAAGACTATGATAGTCACTGGAAGAACCTTCGCGCCGTTTTCAATAACTTAAAGAACGAAAAACTTCAAGTAAAATTGGAGAAAACACATTTCTTGTCAACACATGTTGAATTTCTGGGTTACGTAGTAACTGCAAACGGTATTAAAGCGGACGAAAAAAAAAAGTAGAAGCCGTAGTTAAGATGAAACCTCCATCTAATGTCAAAGAGTTGAAGAGTTTCCTGGGTATGACCTCTTACTACAGGAAATTCATCAAGAACTACGCAAAAGTCGCGAAACCTTTGACGAACTTAATTTGAGGAGAATTCGCTAGAGTTAAGTCATCACAATCTAAAAAGGTTCCCATAGAACTCGACGAGCAAGCTTTAAAAGCTTTCGAAGATTTGAAAATCATTCTTTCCTCGTCAGAGGTGTTAGCATTTCCCGACTTTTTCAAACCTTTTCATTTGACCACAGACGCATCGAATTATGCCATTGGGGCTGTCCTTTCTCAAGTCGACAAAAACAAGGATCGTCCGATTGCGTACATCTCAAGGTCATTGAGTAGGGCAGAAGAAAGTTATGAAACTAATGAAAAGGAGATGCTTGCAATAGTCTGGGCATTGGACAACCTGCGGTCTTATTTGTACGGTGCGGGGTCAATTAAAATTTATACCGACCATCAGCCTTTAACATTTGCGTTAGGAAACAGGAATTTCAATGCTAAATTGAAGCGTTGGAAGTCCCGTATTGAGGAATACAATTGTGAACTAATCTACAAACCAGGCAAGGTTGATATCGTTGCCGATGCTCTTTCACGCATCACCACATATGTGAACCACTTGGGCTCAGATACGGCTACTGTTGCTGAGGGAGACATGGATTCCGTGGCCACCGTGCATAGCGCTCTCCAAGACGCCTCAGACCTAATTCCCCATGTTGAAGCCCCTATAAACGCATTTCGAAATCAGTTAGTATTCGAACCTACCTTGTCAGAATTCGCGTGTGAACACCCGCACGTAGGTTATGTGCGGCACTTAATCCCAATTAGTAATCATACGATGTCGAATTTGGCAAGTCACTTACAAAAATACTTGAAGCCTTCGATAATAAATGGGGTCAAAATGCCAGAGACATACTTACAGTTCTTCCAGACTTGTTGTTTTGAAAATTTTAAGTTATACAAGATTCGTATAACGCAACGGTTTGTGTTAGATCTGACAAATGAAGAGGAGATTTGCGAGGCGATCGAAAAAGAGCACCGCAGGGCTCATAGAAGTCCAAGAGAAATGCGTGTCAAAATTTTGGAGAAACTCTATTTTCCTAAAATGTCCAGTATAATACGGAACCAGGTATCCTCTTGTGAAAGCTGCAAATTATCTAAGTATGACAGGCACCCTAATAAACCCTCGTTTCAACCAACTCCCATTCCTAGCTACCCATGCGAAATACTTCACATCGACGTTTTCACGTTAGAGAAAAAACTATATTTGAGTTGCATAGACAAATTTACCAAATTCGCAAAGCTTTTCCCTTTAGACTCAAAATCGTCTGTTCACCTTCGCGAAAGGCTACTAGAAGCCCTTCACTATTTCACGGTGCCGAAAACAATAGTGTCCGATAATGAGAGGGGTCTTCTGTGTCCAACAGTTCTCAATTACTTGCGAACTTTAGGAATCGAATTATATTATACACCAACTCAAAAAAGCGAGGTCAATGGACAGATAGAGAAATTCCACTCCACATTCTTAGAAATTTATAGGTGTTTGAAAGATGAATACCCGACTTTCAAGAATACGGAGTTGGTTCCGATAGCCGTGGATAGATACAACAACTCTGTTCATTCGGTGACTAAGAAAAAACCATCAGACATATATTAAGTCAGTGGAATAAACAAGTTAGAATCAAATAAGATAGATTTGGAATTAACCAATATATTGTTAATAATCATCATTGTTGTTATGTGTGCAAAACTTTTTCTATAAATTGTACAAATTGCATAACAAATGTTTAAAGAAAAAATATATGAGCCAGGCAAATGACTTGGACAAAGCTTAAGTTTTCACTTAACAAACAATGATTGATAAGAAAACGAATTCAAATAAAGAATGAATAAATAAAAGATAATAAAATGTCAACACTAAAAGCAATTAGGGAAGTATATGATAGGGATGCTTACTTTAAAGAAAGATAAGCATCTATCAGTTAGAACATAGATATATGGAAGCCTTTAATTTAGAATTTTCTCCTTTAGTACATTGCACAAAAACACAAAAGGCAATTGTACTTACAACCATTCCAGGTTTGCAGGTTAGATCAGTTATGGTGTAGTATGCATATATATTGAATATTTACTGTACCAAGAGTACTTAAAGTGAACACACTGTAACACTTTGTTGCAGTGCTTACATATACAAAGCCCCGGTCATAAACCCAAGTGGCCGAAATATGATCGCCCAATTGTGCACTATGCTAAGTCAGCGTTCTCACGCTGACCACTTATACGCTCTCTCTCTCTCTCTCTCTCTCTCTCTCTCTCTCTCTCTTTCTGTAGTTACACATAAGTATATATATATATATATGAGAGGCTACGCCGCTGCCGGCGTAGCTGCCTTTTAGCCTAAGCCCTTATGTACATAGGCTAAGCGAAAGAGAATGAACAATGAATAAAACATTCTTAAGACACGACTACAAGGGCACAGATGTGCCAGTGTTTTCATTCATAAACAAATTGCATTTACCTCGTTACATGGCGACCGTGACAAGTGTCACAAACATGTAGAAATTAAAACATAAAAATTCAAAAATTCAATTCAGTTACAGTTAACATACAGTTAAAATATACAACATTAAGGCCATCTGACACAATCACATAAAAAAAAATGCATGTATTTAAACAAAACTTTGCTTCTGATAGGGAGTTATGTGATCGATCAAGACACATAGTATTTAATAGCGATAGGCCATTGACCGTATACGAATTTGAATACAAGTATATGCAGGTATTCGCAACTTCGCAATCTCCATTGCGAACTTGCCGTGACTTAGATCACAAGGCCTTCTTACTATCCACAATGCCTGGAATAAAGGTAGAGGATATTTATGAAGACCATCCCATTTTAGGTCAAATTAAAAATGTATACGTGTCCAAAATTTAAAAATCGAAAATTTTTTTTAATATTTTTAAATGTATAAACAAATGGAAATAAAATAAAGAAAATTTAAATTAAATATATTTAAATGAAGAAAGTTGAATGACAGTTTAAATTTGAGTGAAGTTACATTAAAATTTTCAAATATATATATAAAAAAAAAAATAAAAAATTTAACAAAAAATTTTTTATCAATGAAAACAAAATTAATTTTTTCATGAACGTTTGTATATATATATCGAATAGACAGAATTAGAATTGTAAAATGACTAAGGAAAAAATAGATTACGTTTACGAAAGCTTTCCAAATTTTCGCATTAATGCGATTAGAATTCTACATTCCTATAAGGAATATATATCTGTATATCAGTTCGAGACTGATTACATAGAAGCTTTCGACGAAATCTGTAGCCCACTTATTCACTGCGATAAAGAAGAAAAGGCAATGGTACTCTCAACACTACCATATGTCAGGGTAAAATTAATAGAAAGAGAAGACCCAAATTTAGGTATAGCAACTACATGGTTGGTATACTTACAAAAGTAAGAAAAGTCGAATACAATAATGGAATGGAAGAGGAAAATTGTAGAGTATGAATATTTTGAATATTAAATGAATATTTAAAAACAGCATATAAATACTCCAACAATAACGAAATCCATTTATGGATTTCAGAAAAGTTATTGCCTCTATTACCGAACTAAGAAGCGAGTCGGAAAAGTCTTTTAAGTGCATAAATAAAAGTGCACCAATTTCAAATAGCACAAAATTAAAACATATTAGGGTTCTGCTGAATACATACAATGAAATACGTCAAATTGTAGTTGACAATTTGAAAAATTGTAATTCACTACAGACCCTTCAGCTAAAAGATGTTTTAAAACGCTTAAAAGAAAATCTTCTGTATGTTGCACAACGACACACATTGAACATATTAATTCCAACAAATATAAGCCAGCCAGCTGAGTTCGATGAAACACCTCTACTAGATTCAGATTCAACCGATCAAAAAGAGTTTAAATCGGAAAACAACTCACAACAAAAATTGATTACAATGGCACAATCAAACGTAGATTTTATTAATACTGCATCTAAGCTTATACCACCTTTCGATGGTACAGCTGAAAATTTAACAAGTTTTATTAATGCATTAGAAATATTGGAATTAATAAAAGGCGAACACGAACAATTAGCAGTGTGTTACAAGTGATGACCAGCAGTCTCCAAGTACGAGTGGCAGTCCGTCACTTGTACCAACGATGGAATAAAACGCAAGAGTGAGAGGGCTGGAATAACAACAACAACAAGCAACAAGTGTGAGAGGCAATCCGTCCCTTACGCCAGCGCGGGAGACCTAGAGATTGGAAGGAAAAACCGAAAGTCTGAGTAGACTGCGAGTAATGGGCAAACGCTGAGGCCAGAAAAACAAAATAAATAAAAGAATAGCACACATTAAGTGGCTATTATACACGAATACACCGCCCACATGGGCAACAGCACAAAGAAAGCCAAATACCGCAACTCACTCAGCGAATATCAAAGTTATAAATGAAAAACTAATTAAAAAACCACAATCTCCAAAGCCGTTGCCGAAAAAACCTGACGTCTGCCCGAACGACTGCCTTGGACCACTATACGCTGTGGCATGCAAATCCACATGCTTGGAACCAAAGACCAGTGCGAAGACTACTACATTTACTACACCGGCCCCGCCTGAGCCAATAGGCCACGGACATCAGCAGCAGAGGAGACAACAGCGCGAGGGGCACTCCGCCACTTTCGCCTACGAAGGAGCGTCAGCGTGGCCAAACCGGCGACGACCAGCTGACGCGGAGGACATCTGGAGCAACAGTTAACATTATTATAATAAAATTTGTAAAATTCGATTCGATAAAAGTCGATTCAGCAAAAATACAAAAGCTCAACCTCTACGAATGAAAGCCTTTTTAAAAATATAACATTAATAAACTCTAAAGTATTTCAACCAGTGCCACAGAAGAAACAACTAAACAATAAACCGGAGCAACAATGCCCAACGGACTGCCCTGGGCCATTGGAGTCGCCGCACTGCAGCTACACTTGTTTCAAGAGGACCAGCACCGGCGCCCCAACAGCCTGTGCGAGGACCAGCACCGGCAACACTTAGCGTTCCAAGCTAAGTCATCTTCGGGGACCGACAGCGCTACAGAGAGCGCGCAACTTAATTTAAAAAAAAAATATATATATTTGTTAATCTTAAAAAAATTGTACAATAATTTTAAAGTATACGCAAATGAAATGTAAAGAAATGTTTGTAATACTGAGCGATAATTGCGTTGCTCGTAATAGAGTATGGCCTGTGAAGCCATACGAAACATTAGACAGGAGATCACTGCGTTGATCGAATAGAAAAATATTAATAAAAAAAAATAAATTTAAAAAAAAAAAAAATAATAATAAATCATACACAATATATATAAGTTGAATGAACGTAATTTGGAGGTGATACAGCAATTCAAGAGCAATTCAATTCAACTGCACAAAAGTTGCAGTCAGAGCTTGACTAGTTAAAAGCAAGTCTCTTAACCATAAAACAACCTATCACTAAAGCTCACTCAGCTATAAAATCAATTGACACAAAAAGTAATACAAATCTAAACATCCCCAAGCCATTGCCAAAGAGGCCAGACGCCTGCCCAAGAGATTGCCCTGGACCATTGGAGAGTGCACATTGCAAATCCACTTGCATGTTGCCTGCAGCACTACCAGAAGAACAACAAAAGCAGAAGACTCAGAAGACTCAGAAGAAACAACAAGCGTGAGGGGCACCCCCGCCAATTACGAACCCTCTCTGCCCAATTAGAAAGTATAGCCCGTAAAGCTATGCGAAACGATAGGTAGGAATATTGTCAATGAAATACAACTCTATTAGTAAATCTTCAGAAGATTTAATTGAGGAAAATTATAAATACTACAAATGCAAATACCCAAAATGGGTTTAGTAGACGTTAAGTCAGTGGATTCCACTGCTAACGTAATAAATAAAGTAGAAGCAACAACCATAGATTTAGAATTAACAAATATCCTATTAATAGTCATTATTGTTGTTATGTGTGCAAATATGTTTTATAAATTGTATAAAATGCACAATAAATGTTTAAAGAAAAAATATATGAGCCAAGCAAATGACTTGGACAAAATATAATTAAGAATGCACACAACAACAAAATGACAAATATACTTAAGAACAATATGAAATAATTAAAAATAAAAAAGAAACAAAATATCAATAAAATTAAATGGCAACACTAAAGGCTATTAGACAGGTGTATGATAGGGATGCTTATTTTAAAGAAAGAATTCTAAGTTTGGTCTCAACGACCCCAGTAAGCATCAATCAGTTAGAATATATGTATACAGAAAAATACAATATAGAATTTTCTCCTTTAATACATTGCACTAATACACAAAAGGCAATCGTATTAACAACCATTCCCGGTATACAGGTTAGATCAGTTATAGACGACCACCCAATGCTAGGCAGAACTCTTATAATGATGGTATTCATTAAATAATTCATATCCATAACTTTTAAATATTAAATGAATATTTAAAAACACAGATAAATACCCTAACAATAACGAAATCCATTTATGGATTTCAGAAAAGTTATTGTCTCTATCACCGAACTAAGAAACGAGTCGGAAAAATCTTTTAAGTGTATAAATAAAAGTGCACCAATTTCAAACAGCACAAAATTAAAACATATTAGGGTTCTGCTGAATACATACAATGAAATACGTCAAATTGTAGTTGACATCAAACTAATCGACAATACAATATCCAAAGATACAAGAACACCAAAGGCCCAGCTGAGTAAACCTGCCAAGAAGTGCCCAGACGACTGCGAGGGACCGTTGGACAGTGCGTTCTGCAGATACACGTGCAAGCACTGCACGGCAGCGGATCCGGACATCGAGCAACATCGGACAAGCAACAACTGAAGACACCAAGCGCGAGAGGCACCCCGCCACTTGCGTCAACGAGGGAGCGCCAGCGTGCCAGACGCGGCGACGCCCAGCTGGTGCAGAAGGATGATCAACAGCAGCAGAACTAATATAAGAACACATTTATATAAGAAACAAATATTGTAATTAAAATTAGGACAAACATTGTAAGCGGAAGCGATAACTGCATTGCCCGCTAGAGTATGGCCCGTGAAGCCATACAAAACACTAGGTAGGAGATCGCTGTTGATCGAAATAGAAACAAAAATATAAAAATTAGAATATAAAAACTCTAATATACATATGAGTAGAAACTGCCGACGCTGTTAGCGGCAGAATTCACTTAGTATATAGTATATTATAAGCGAAATATATATTTGAATAAAACCAAGAGGGCACTCTTGAATGAAACCTCTAAGTGAATGGATGTTCTTATTTCAATCTAACTTTGCATCAATAACAACGGCACATAATTATTGTCCGTATGAATTAGTATTTGGTAAGACTAGTAATCTACCAAAGTACTTTAATAGCACAGGAAACATAGAACCTATATATAACATAGATGATTATGCTAAGGAGAGTAAGTATAGATTAGAAGTTGCATACTAAAGAGCAAGAAATATGCTCGAATTAAATAAGTTGAAAAATAAGGAATTATATGACTTAAATAGTAAGGAATTAAATTTATCTATAGGAGATAAGGTTTTATTAAAAAATGAAGTAGGACATAAATTAGACTTTAAATACACAGGGCCCTATAGAGTAGAAAAACTAGAAGATAGGGATAATATAGTTATTTCCGGAAATAAGAATAAAACTCAAACAGTCCATAAGGACAGATTAAAAATTTTTAATTAATAATCAAACATGCAAAAATACAATACAATACAAAAAAAAAACCACACAAAAAAAATTTATATATATTTAATAAAAAAAAAAATATATTCAAAAATTTCAAAATAATAATAAAAATATAAGAAACTAATTAAATAAGTAAAATAACTCCATTGTATTACGTCATTTTTCAAAAGGAGGGAGATGTAGTATGCACTGTAGTATACACATATATTGAGGGTACACTGTACCAATAGAATAAGACTAAAATGTATCAGCAACACATAGCTGCTTTGTATATAGCAACAGAACATTGTTGCTATAAGTAAACAAACTCAAGTGAGCGCGAAATATGATCGCCCACTTGTGCACTATGCTAAGCCAGCGTTCTCACGCTGACCACTTATGCAGCGTATGCATATACGCTCGCTCTCTCTGTAGTTACACATAAGCATATATATATATTGTAGTATGTTGTATGCCAAATGAGCATATGCCCACAGTATTGTAGAGTATACAATATAACAAGTGGTCATATGCCCAACTTTAAAGTAAGAGTAACAACTCATAACATAACGACACTTTGTTGCTATGTTTATACATTCATAAATACACATAAGTGCAGTAATACGATCCGTCACTTATGCGGACTGGCCGCAGCGTGAGATCGCTAGCGTAAGCACTTCTTGAGTATGTACCATCTGTACATATACATAACTACACATGCACATACATATATACTACAACTCTCTCTCTCTCTGCCGACGCTCTTAGCGGCAGAGCTCACTTAGAATATAAGCAAAAGATATAATTGAATAAATCCGGGAGAACACTCTCGTTTAAGACACAAGCTAGTGAACTTGATTTCTTTCTATAACATGGCGACCGTGACAAGTGTCACGAACATGTTAATTTCAAATATATATTGATATATTGATACAAATGTTAATAAAGTGCAAGTTTAATAAATGCAAAACCGACATTGATATATTGATACAAATGATAATAATTGTTGTGCAAATACACATACATGGACAGGCATCTTCGTCACTATGAAAAATGTTGCCTTTTTCGTCAACGCGGCATTGCAACTACCTGCGCCAGAATGGCAAGCGAGGTAGACAAGGCGCAAAACGCAGTGCCATCTGAGGATACAATCTTTGGCAAGATTTTACGCAAGGAGATTCCATGCAAATTTATCTACGAAGACAAGAAGTGAACAGTGATCATATACTAAAATCTGGGGGTGAAGCAGCGGCAGCGGCAACAACATCATCGACAAAAAGTGGCCGGAAATAATACAAAAAATTACTGGAAATACTGAGTAAGTAGAGGTGAAGGCAATGCCTAAAAATAGGCGCAGTGGAGTACAGAAAAGGCTTAAGGAAAGAAAAGCCAAACTCCTTAAACTGCTATTTGCCCCCAACACAACAATTAGTTGGGAATCAGGCAATAAAATACAGGCTGAAATCGACAATATCGAGTCGATTCAGCAAAAAAATATAAAAGCTCAACCTCTACCAATGAAAATACTTTAAAAAATATACCAATAATAAACTCTCAAGTATTTCAAGCAGCGCCACAAAAGAAAGACCTCAACACTAAACCAGAGAAGAAATGCCCTACGGACTGCCCTGGACCACTTGAGTCCCCGCACTGCATCTACACCTGCATCAAGAGGACCAGCACCGGCGCCCCACCAGCCTGTGCGATGACCAGCGCCGGCACCGTTTAACGTACCAAGTTAGACCAACGGGATCTTCAGGGACCGGCAGCGCTACAGAGAGCGCCAACTTAATTAAAAATCTAAAAAAAAAAAAAAAATGTTTTAAGTAAAAACAATTGTAATACTGAGCGATAATTGCGTTGCTCGTAATAGAGTATGGCCTGTAAAGCCATACGACACATTAGACAGGAGATCACTGTGTTGATCGAATAGGAATACACTTCTATGAAATGAAATGGAAATATTTTGAAAAATTATAAAAAAAAAAAACATAAATACATTTAATACAATATAATATAATATATATATATATTCTTTTCCAAAAAAAAAAAACAAAAACAAAAAAAAATCGAAATTCAAATTTAATGCTTTCGAATTCAATCCCAAAAGACAATAATATATTAGAAGTAGAAATTATGTTAGACCACGAATCGAAAGTAGCGGATTCAACCGCAAATGTTATTAATAACGTCGAAACTGTCTCAGTAGATTTAAAAGTAATAACGGTTATGCTTATAATAATTGTTGTTCTTTTATTAGCAAATGTTCTGACTAAATTATATAAGTTGCACAATAAGTGCATAAAGAAAAGATATCAGAGCCAGGCAAATGACCTGGATAAGATTTAAAAATTTCAAATAAATGAATGAAGTAAATAATAAATTAAAAAAAAAAGTATATTTACAAATACAACAAGTATAGTATCTTTGCATATTTGGAATTTTAAGCAAAATAATATTGATTTCAAATTTCAAAACAATCTTAACTCAAATGCCTATTAATATGTTTACGGTAGAAGTATATTTAGAAGCAATATAATAGCGACCCCAATTTTAGAATTCGTGCATTGAATATTCTGCACAATAACAAAGATTATATGTCTATCTCTGAATTCGAAAAGAAATATATGATCACATAATTAAAAATGCATGAATTTAAACGAAACTTTGCTTCTGATAGGGAGCTATGTGATCGATCACGACACATAGTATTTAATAGCGATAGGCCATTGACCGTATACGAATTTGAATACAAGTATATGCAGGTATTCGCAACTTCGCAATCTCCATTGCGAACTTGCCGTGACTTAGATCACAAGGCCTTCTTACTATCCACAATACCTGGAATAAAGGTAGAGGATATTTATGAAGACCATCCCATTTTAGGTCAAATTAAAAACGTATACGTGTCCAAACTTTAAAAATCGAAAATCGAAATCGAGAGTGAGTAGAGTGTAGTGAGTGTTATGGGTCGCGGTGGCCGGGTTAAAAAATTGAATAAAGAAATTGCTCACATTAAGTGGCAATTATATTCACCCAAGGCCAACACACCGTGGAAGGCAACAGCAAGGCTACAGGCCATGCTTGACTTTTATCAGCAACAGCTGAAACAGATAAAAGAAAACCCTACACCACATACTCACTCAGTGAGTATCAAAAATATTAAAATTGTTAATGACAAAAAATAAACGAAATCTATAATAAAGAACCAAAAATTGCAAAAACATCGCGAATTCATTAAAATAACTGAATTCGAAAACGAATACATAGAAACTTTTCAAAGTATTGCAAGGCCATTAATCGGTTGTTCCAAAACTGAAAAGGGCATGGTGTTGAGTACATTACCTTATGTAATGGTAAAAACTATCAGCGAAACAGATGTAATACTAGGCACAGAAACCATACTCCATTTTCTATTAAACAATGAAATGGAATGCATTAGCGAAGAAAATAAATGATTATAAAGACAAGTTCGAAAAATCATACAAATGTATCAATTCTGATAAAACAATAAAGTCAGATACATTGTGAAGTATGCACTGTAGTATACACATATATTGAGGGTACACTGTACCAATAGAATAAGAATAAGAATAATAAGAAGAATAAGAATAAGAATAGAATAAAATGTATCACACAGATACATCAAACAAGATTAATCAATTTACACATCGTCCAGAGCCAACCGAGATCCCGAAGCGACCGAGAAAGAAGATTTAGATGAGTCTAAACCAATAATCAATCCAGGTATATATATATTGATATTGAGTGACATTGAAACGCTCCAAGAAAATACAGAAACAATGACTAACCAGGTAACCTTAGACAGGGAATACGTGAAGCAGGTTATCTCTTCAGTCCCTGAATTTGATGGTAAAAAACTATCATTAAACAGATTTCTAACTGCTTTACGCATTGTGGACAGAACTAAAGGCGACCAGGAGGATATAGCCGTTGAGGTTATTAAATCAAAAATAACCGGCACAATTCTGTACAAAGTACAAAATGAATCTACTATATCCGGAATAATAAATAAGCTTAAAGATAATGTAAAAGGAGAATCTCCCGACGTATTAAAAGCTAAATTACTGAATATAAAACAAAAAGGCAAAACTGCTTCCCAGTATGCAACCGAAATGGACAATTTGCGAAAGCAATTGGAGGCAGCTTTTATTGATGACGGCCTAGACCCAAACAATGCAGAAAAATTCTCAACAAACGAGTCTATTTCTGCAATGATTAAAAATTGTGAGCATGAGAAACTGAAAGTAATACTGGAAGCTGGTAACTTCGTTACTTTCAATGATGTAATGGGTAAATATATCCATTGCAGCACAGAAATGACTGGAAGTGCAAGTACAGTATTATAGTTAGGTAGTTACTATCCTCAAAGAGGTAGAGGCAATGGCCGCGGTAACTACAATTCCAATAATAATAATAACAGAAACAACAATAGAGGTGGACGAGGTTATAACCGAGGTAGGAATAATTCCAACCGAGGCAACAACCAAAATAGAAATCATTATAACAATAACAATTACAATAATGTCCGAGTTGCCCAAGATACTTCGGGAAACTCGCAGACACCTTTTGCTTTTTTATTTAAATCAAATCGTACAAATCTGAAGGTCGCATTCACTCAAGTCGACACGCTTGAGATACTCAAGGAATAATTGGCAAACTTATTAAAAACGATCTGAAGAAGCGTAGACATGCGCATAACCTTATTTAGGTAACGATCAGTTACCCCCACCTGGCCTAGACTGGCCATAACTTATATATAAGTTAAAGACCAATGTTACACGAGCTGCAGACACTTCGTACACGCGCGCAAGATCGGCACAACAACAACCGATTCGGATGACACGTGTGCTGAGGTAGCAGATCCCAGGCGTCATCGTGGGAGCAGGAAGTCAAATTGGGTTACGCCAGGTGTCGGCGACCCCTGGGAAGTCACACAGTGCCCGAGCAGGGAGCTGATCTGAAAAGTTCGCGACGTATAAAAATGCGCGACGAGTCGTAGTAAAAAGTGCCACATACGCGACCGTTAAGTGCCACAAAAATAGTGGCACAACGCGAATACGCCGATATCAAGTAACGCGAAAGTGCCTCCAAGAAAAAGCGCCACATACGAGTAAACGTGCTACGACAAGATACCGCGAACCAACAGATTGGGTCAATTCAGAATCGCCGTTGAGTCCTCTCAGATCCGTTCCGAGGACACGCGCACCGAACTATTTCGGAAAGTGTAGAGGCAGTGCCCGAGTCACCCTCATAGCAAGTCATTGGTCACTGCATCGTGGGACAAAAGGGAATCATCTAAATCCACCAGCGCGGGAACACGCCGAAGGATGTTTCTAATGTAACTTTAGTCAAAACAAAGAAACTGATCATTTAACTAACTTTCAAATCTAAACTGAAAAGAAACATATATCTTTTTATAAAAATCCGCAATTAGATATTTAACTTATATATATATATATATATATGTATGTATACATAAGTTAAGGCCAAATATTATAAGAACACACAAACAGCCAAAACCCCGATCACGACTCCAGCGCATGCAGCACATCCGCCATGCGCAGACAGTCAGCATATTCCTAATAAGAACAACAAGCCCAGCGCAGCCCAACAAGAACAACTAACAGGTCCATTGACTCCAGCCACTACGGCAGCGCATGCATCCGCCACGTGCGCCGCGTCAGCAGAAATGTCTGCACTGACCAGGTCGTGGGAATGCTAACGACATCGGACACCATAAGCGACAACGCCACAGCTACAGCGACAGCAGCGGCTCCAGCGACAGCGACGTCGGCAGAGGATAAGCTTAATAATAATTTGTAAAACTCTTTTTAGTTAGTTCCAAATTTATAATCAAATAAATAAGACGTGTTCTTTTTTTAATAAAAAGATAAAAATATCTTTTAATTCATATACATAAACATCGTATGAAAAAAATATTAATAATAATATTATGGTTCCCCTTCAGACTAAAAAATATAAAAATATATAAAAAATATAATAGTAAATTCCCCTGGGCTACTATGGGCCTTATAGACACAAAAACGGTGGATTCCACCGCTAACGTCATTAATAAGGTCGAGGTAGAAACACCAGACCTAAAAGTAATTACGATTCTACTTATAATTATTGTAGTGCTAATGTGTATTAGCCTTTTTTTAAATTGTACAAGGTGCACAATAGATGCATAAAGAAAAAATATATGAGTCGTGCAAACGACTTAGATAAAATATAAAACAAACATTACCATAAAAAAAAACAAAACGATAATTTCTTTTTGACCTTTTCTAAATAATCCCAATGGCTACGAACAAAGCGATAGCAGAAGTTTACTTACGAGACCCAAATTTTAGAGAAATGGATCAGCAATTAGTAACCATAACAGCAATAGTCATATACGAACTTATGTACATATATATAAATACTTATAATCTTGATCACTCACCTCTGATTTATTGCTCAAAAACGCAAGAAGGAATAGTATTAAGTACCATTCCTGGTATACAAGTGAGATGAGTAATTATACGTTAGATTTTGTTGTATTTAAAAAACAACACCCCATTTTAGAAAAAACCGACGTTGTGCATTTGCACAAATAAATGAAGAATGTCAATAAATGGAATGGATACAAATCGTTACCATTCTTAGAGAACAACGTGCCGAGTTTGATAAATCTTTCAAGTGCCTTAACAAAAGTGCACTGATTTCAAACGATACAAAGTCAAAACAGGTTAAAGTTCTTATTGATTCCTACAATACGATCCGTCAACTTATATGTGACAATGCAACAAAATTAAAAGATTTGCATTTAACACAGGCAGTTGAGCTATTAAGCACTTGAAGAGAAAACATTAAGCGAATTTCGGATAGGCATAAAATAACAATATTCCTTCAAAATTCACTTAACACTTCAGCGTCATTCGACGAGAAATCACTTTCATCCCCAGTTGATATTAAATCAATGGAAACTGAAGTAAAAACCCCAACAACTGGCAACACAATGACCCAAACAAAACTTTTTAATTTGATTGAAGATTCCAACTACATGGCGACCGTGACAAGTTTCACGAAGCTGTAATGTCATTACATAATTACATATAATTATTAAAAATAACATAAAAAGTGTTTGAGCAACAATAAAATATTCAAACAAACAGCAAAGTACATTTACATATATGTGTGTGTATTCTGATTTAGTACTTTATGATGTATAAAGAATACCACCAAAACAATAAGAAATATTAAAAGTGAAACAACACAAACACATGTGTAGCCTGTGCGATGATCAGCGCCCAGTTAAGCCCTATGAGTGACGACTACATAGATTCTGCTCCTATTGAGCAAAGGGAAGCACCTTCCGTCCAGGAGTACCTGGAGGTGTTTCCAAACGATGGACCACGCCCACTCACAATAGCTGAGTACCGGGCAAGACAGGAAAGGAAACAAAACACAAAACAAAAGACAAAGCGTGGAGGGAAAGTCCACAAATTGTTGCAGCAGAAACGGCTGGAGCAGGATCTACTGACGGCAGCAACAACAGCAGAAGACCGACAGCGCTGCATAGAGCGCATCAACAAACTAAAGGAGGATCTTAAACTTTGCAACCGAGCAAAGCCGCGCAAGGAGGCTACAAATATGCGTAAGCCCTAACTTGCCATAGATATAACTTCTAAAAAGCGAATTGAAGCACGTTAGTGCAATTCGCAAAACACTAAAACCTGTTAGGCTTTCACTACTAACATATGTGGTTGGAGAATTCTTTTTTATGAATTGTAACATTGAATTGTGAGCCAACCACATAAACTAAACAACTAACTTTTCCACGTCTCTGGCGCTGAGTATTTATACTCAGCTGCGTTTCGAATTTTTGTGAAATTGATAAATATTGCAATAAGTTCATTGCAATAAAAATATCACTCCAATTTTGACTTTCGATCTTCATTATCTATGTTTATGTTTCTTTATAAAACCCCCATTAAAGATCATGAAAGCTAAAGTAAATTTTTTCAATGAACGTTTCCATATATATTTTGAATAGACAGAATTAGGATTCCAGCAATTATGGGATGGTTTAGCGACTCTAGCGAGGCAAAAGATAACACTGCCAACGTTGTTAACAACGTAAAGATAGTTGATCACACAGACGATATAAAATCGTTGTGGATCCTTTTACTAATTATCACGATAGTACTAGTACTACAATTTTTGCTTACACTCTATGTTAAGCACAATAGACTCATTAAGAAAAAATACATGAGTAGGGCAAATAATTTAGATAGGATATAAAATGAATAAGGAGAAAATAGATCACGTTAACGTAAGCTTTCCAAATTTTCGCATTAATGCGATTAGAGTTTTATATTCCCACAGCGAATACATATCAGTAGACCTCGGATTTTGCATATTTTTTGCATATTTTGCATATATTTTGCATATGTTTTTGCATATATTTTGCATATTTTCGATATGCATTAAGTTTTGTTATATTTAATCGATAAGACGTCTGCATACAAATTTTGGTACCAATCTGATGAAAAATACAAAAGATGCAAAATTCCGAGGTCTACATATCAGTATATCAGTTCGAGACTGATTATATAGAAGCTTTCGACGGAATCTGTAGCCCACTTAGAAAGGCAATGGTACTTTCAACACTACCATATGTCAGGGTAAAATTAACAGAAAAAGAAGACCCATATTTAGGTATATCAACTACATGGTTAGCACGCTTACAAAAGTAAGAAAATTCCAGTAAAAGAATGGAATGGAACGAAATTGCGAAAAATATAGACGCATTTCGTTGCAAATTCGATAAATCTTACAAATGCATCAATAATGATGCAGTTATAAGGGCGAAAAGACTAAAAAGCCATTTAGAAATATTAGTAAGGGAATCCAATAATATAGTTACCTTAGTAAATAGCTATAAAAACAAATTCACATCTGAGCACAATAGTAAATGTTTAAGGGTTATAAAATCCCTAAACACAAGATTGATTACTGTCACCAATAGGCGACATATTCAGATAAACGTGCCAGAAAGTCTAAATCAATTGGCGGAGTTTGATCCCGACCAATTAAAAGAATTAAACGAATCAATTCAACCAAGCGACGCTGAATCTGATAGTGACATTGAAACACTAGAAGAAAGCGATCCAATCGAAACCAAACCGGAAATAATAACAATCTCAGAAATGGCACAAACATTTGTAGAATTTATCAAGCTAGCCACAGCTCTGATACCAGAGTTTGACGGTAAGCCGCAATATCTACAAAGTTTTCTAGATTCTTTGAATCTATTAGAATCCTTAAAAGGCACACATGAGCTAACAGCCATAAGCCTTATAAAAACAAAGCTAAAAGGCCATTGTGGTGTGCACATATCGAGAGCTCACTGTGCTCAACACTATGTCCAGTATATAATTCATATATACTAATAAACATAAATATTATGATACAATGACACTTAGTCATTGTTGCCTAAACATACGACATATTCAAGTGCACCGAAATACGATCGGTCACAAGTGCCTCGACTACAAACAAGCCGCGTCAGCATGTGTCCCATGCAATGACCGCTTATTATTATATATATATTTTATGTTTTATATGTTATATATAAAACGACTTATATACAAAAGGCAGCGCTGCCACTGAGGACAGCGCAACCTTAGGTTTAAGTACACTGTATTCCTAATTGTAAGTACGGAAGAATAAAGGCATATGGAGCGACAAGAACAGTCGCTCCTAACAACCAAAATACCACTTGTTTGAATACCACATGACGAAACACAACAAATAAAAAACGCAGTAAGTAGAGTGGTATGTGTGGCAGAAGATGCGGCGTAATAAAACGCCTGAGAGCCCGAAAGGCAAAACTTCTTAGACTGCTAAATAGCAACGAGAATTTGCCGTGGAGCACACCTGTAAATTTACACGCAGAGCTCGATCACATGAAATCGTTGCTAGCAGAAAAGAAAAAGCAAGAGCCGATGCACACAACCACCTACACTGCAATACAAAATATAAGTAAAATACTAATAAAATCTCAACCACCCCAAGCGAAAGAGATACCAACATTGAGGAAGACATGCCCGAATGACTGCGAGGGACCTTTATACTCCCCGTATTGTGAATACACCTGTGCCGCCAGCACAGGTGCCCCAACAAAGAATTAGCCTGTGCAGCCAGCACCGGCCCCGTTTGGGGCATCAAGTCAGACCAGCGATAAGTGAACCGACAGCGTTTCCAAGAACGCATATTTTTTTTTCATTGCACTGCGTGCATAATTTTTTTGATTGCACTGCGATGCATACTTATTTAATATAAAACAATTGTAAGATTGAGCGACATAAAAGTTGCCCGATTAGAGTGTGGCCTGAAAACCATACACCAACACTAGGTAGGAAAACATGTACATTCACCTTGTGTGAATTCATTTTAAATTTCTTCCCGCCAATTGGCGTATAAACCATTTTATCTACTTCGGCGCGATAAGCGTCAACAAAAAAAAATTAATTATAATATATATATATATATATATGTATGTATATATATAAAAAAGAATAATAATAATAATGTTATGGTTATCCATCAGATTCAAATTATAGATTCAGAAACATAATATAAATATATATTAGAACATTATATTTTCAATACGGAGACGTTATATACCGTATACAGTAAATTCCCCTGGGCCACTATGGGCCTTATAGACACAAAAACGGTGGATTCCACCGCGAACGTAATTAATAAGGTAGAGGTGGAAACACCAGACCTAAAAGTAATTACGATTCAACTTATAATTATTGTAGTGCTAATGTGTATTAGCCTTTTCTTTAAATTATACAAAGTGCACAATCGATGCATAAAGAAAAAATATATGAGTCGTGCAAACGACTTAGATAAAATATAAAAACAACTGGCAACAAAATGTCTCAAACAGCTATAAGTTTTCTCAAATTAGCCTCATCGCTCTTACCAGAGTTTGATGGAAAGGCAGAAAACCTACAAAGCTTCAAGGATGCTTTGAGTCTTATAGACTCACTAAAAGAAAATCATGAAGCAACAGCTGTCAGTCTCATTACGACAAAATTAAAAGGCCATGCGAGGAACTTGATAAACAACGAGCAAACTATTGCGGAAATCGCTGCAAAATTATCAAGCACAGTAAAAGGCGAATCAGTCGAAGTATTGTCAGCCAAATTACTTAACTTGCAACAAAGGAATAAAACTGCCAACCAATAAGGTAAAACTTATCATGCAAGCTGGCACATTCAACAGCATGAATGATGCCATATCAAAATTTGTCAACAGTTGCACTGAAGCAACTGGTCAATCTAATACAGTACTGTATTACAAGAATTACAGAGGCCGTAACCATAACAACAATAATAGAGGACGTGGCAATTCAAATAGAACCAATTCTAATCATGCCAATAACCAAAATAGAAATCGTAACAACAACAATAATAATGTAAGAGTAACTCAGGCTCAGACCTCGGGAAACTCCCAACCAACTTTAGATACACAGCAATAAAAAACAAAAAGGTTCATGCAATCAATTTTAGCTTAAATATATTCGTATCATTTAATCATGTAGCAACAGGTGCTGATATTTCAATTTTAAAGGAAAATTCTGATGCTTTTCAAAATATACAAACTAATAATAGAATCAATATACAAGGAATAAACCAGGGCGTCATACAATCCCAAGGTTTAACCAACATCGAGATACAGACAGACAAATATATAATTCCACACAGTTTTTTTCATATAGTAGATTTGCAATTCGCAATACAGTGTGACGGAATAATAATTAGCATCACACTGATATGCGATTTAACAAAATACCTTGTTGCCATACCCATACCTAACAAAAGTGCAAAAACTGTAGCAAAAGCTATTTTTGAAGATTTTATTCTGAAATATGGTCCAATGAAGACGTTCATTACGGACATGGGAACAGAATATAAAAACTCAGTTATAGAAGATTTATGTAAATACCTCGGTATCAAAAACATAACTTCAACAGCACACCACCACCAGACCTTGGGTACAGTAGAGCGAAGCCATAGAACATACAACGAATTCATTCGTTCCTATATATCAGTTGATAAAACTGATTGGGATACTTGGCTACAATATTTTGTTTATTGTTTTAATACAACACCATCCACAACGCACAACTACTGCCCATACGAACTTATTTTTAGCAAAAATCCAAACATTAATAAGGCATTTAATAGTGTTAATGAACACATTGAACCTTTATATAATGCAGAAGATTATGCTAAAGAATCAAAATATAGATTAGAAATAGCATATAAAAGAGCTAGAATAATGCTTGAACAGAACAAGCAAAAGAATAAAATAATATATGATAGGAAAGTAAAAAATATAGAATTAAACATAGGAAATAATGTACTATTAAGAAATGAAACAGGACATAAGCTAGATCCAGTATATATAGGACCATTTAAGGTCATTGGAATAAAGAATAATAAGAATAAAAACCAAACAGTACATAAGGATAGGTTAATATTGTTTAACGAATAGAATAAAAAAGAATGGTTGGCCACCATATATAAATGTTTTAACATTAAAATTCACTTATTCATATTTTATATTCATTATATATTACAATAATCAACAAACTTTTCAATTGTAATTTAAAAAAAAAAAAAAAAATTTTATATAAAAAAAAAAATACTAATTTTTATCTTTATTAATCAATAACAATAATTCACATCCCAACTTACAAATTTATCTTACATATACTTATAATTTTTAAATAACTACATATAGAATATTACGTTATTCTTTCAAAAAGGGAGGTGTAGCGTGATCAACACTAATATTCAACATACCCAACTAATGTAATGGTATATCAAACCAAATATACAATAACCCATTTAGCGACACTTTGTTGCTAAGCATAACACAAGCCAAAGTACATTCGAAATATGATCGTCCACTTATGAGTAGACCTCGGATTTTGCATATTTGCATATTCTTGAAGGATTAAGATATTTAAATTCTGATGATACCAAAATTCGTTTCATTGAAAATAGAGGTGAAAACGATATGCATATTTTTTTTTTTTTTGCATATTTTGCATATTTTGCATATTTTGCATATATTTTGCATATTTTGCATATATTTTGCATATTTTGCATATATTTTGCATATTTTGCATATATTTTGCATATTTTTTGCATATGCATTTGCATATTTTTTGCATATATTTTGCATATTTTCGATATGCATTAACTTTTGTTATATTTAAACGATAAGACGTCTGCATACAAATTTTGGTACCAATCTGATGAAAAATACAAAAGATGCAAAATTCCGAGGTCTACTTATGAGTGGCCTGATCGCGGCGCAGAATATGCAACGTCTGCATATTCGGCCGCATACCCTTCCTTTGTCTTGCGTTATGTATATACTCAATGTATATGCCATAAGTGTATACATATGTATATGCATATGATCACTACATGCCGCTGTACTCAGCGACAGAGACATATATGTAAAACTCCAATGTTAGACTTAAGTATACTAAAACAGTTGAACGTAGGGAGTCGATAAAATCTGATCAACGTCAACAGACGTTGGTCATTCAAATAAACTCTAAACTAAAACACTAAGTCTTTTGACTCAACTAAACTCCCTTAATTACACTACCCCTCTTAGCCAGACAATCTCTAAACGTGTATCCGTTACTTGCGCTCATAGACGAATATGCAAACATTTTTGAACCGCTTTCGCCCGGAGAGGCTGTGGACACAAGCGTTAGGGCTGAGATCCGTACGAATACCCAAGACCCAATATACACGAAAAGCTATCCATACCCTTCTAATATGAGAGGGGAGGTGGATAGGCAAATCGAGGAACTCTTGCGTGAAGGTATAATTAGACCTTCCAAAAGTCCGTATAACTCTCCGATCTGGGTGGTGCCAAGGAAACCGAAGCCCAACGGGGAGAAGCAGTATCGTATGGTAATAGACTTCAAACGCTTAAATGCCGTTACTGTATCGGATGCTTATCCGATACCAGACATTACCTCTATTTTAGCCAGCCTCGGTAAAGCTAAATACTTTACCACTCTTGACTTAACTTCAGGGTTTCATCAGATTTATATGAGGGAATCTGATACCCCGAAAACCGCGTTTTCAACATTAAATGGGAAATACGAATTTCTTCGTCTTCCATTCGGGTTGAAGAACGCCCCTGCGATTTTTCAGCGCACGATCGACGATGTGTTAAAGGAACACATCGGTAGAATCTGCTATGTCTACATTGACGACATAATAGTCTTTAGTGAAGACTATGATAGTCACTGGAAGAACCTTCGCGCCGTTTTCAATAACTTAAAGAACGAAAAACTTCAAGTAAACTTGGAGAAAACACATTTCTTGTCAACACATGTTCAATTTCTGGGTTACCTAGTAACTGCAAACGGTATTAAAGCGGACGAAAAAAAAGTAGAAGCCGTAGTTAAGATGAAACCTCCATCTAATGTCAAAGAGTTGAAGAGTTTCCTGGGTATGACCTCTTACTACAGGAAATTCATCAAGGACTACGCAAAAGTCGCGAAACCTTTGACGAACTTAATTTGAGGAGAATTCGCTAGAGTTAAGTCAAAAGCTTTCGAAGATTTGAAAATCATTCTTTCCTCGTCAGAGGTGTTAGCATTTCCCGACTTTTCCAAACCTTTTCATTTGACCACAGACGCATCGAATTATGCCATTGGGGCTGTCCTTTCTCAAGTCGACAAAAACAAGGATCGTCCGATTGCGTACATCTCAAGGTCATTGAGAAGGGCAGAAGAAAGTTATGAAACTAATGAAAAGGAGATGCTTGCAATAGTCTGGGCATTGGACAACCTGCGGTCTTATTTGTACGGTGCGGGGTCAATTAAAATTTATACCGACCATCAGCCTTTAACATTTGCGTTAGGAAACAGGAATTTCAATGCTAAATTGAAGCGTTGGAAGTCCCGTATTGAGGAATACAATTGTGAACTAATCTACAAACCAGGCAAGGTCTGATATCGTTGCCGATGCTCTTTCACGCATCACCACATATGTGAACCATTTGGGCTCAGATACGGCTACTGTTGCTGAGGGAGACACGGATTCCGTGGCCACCGTGCATAGCGCTCTCCAAGACGCCTCAGACCTAATTCCCCATGTTGAAGCCCCTATAAACGCATTTAGAAATCAGTTAGTATTCGAACCTACCTTGTCAGTTAAGCACTTAATCCCAATTAGTAATCATACGATGTCGAATTTGGCGAGTCACTTACAAAAATACTTGAAGCCTTCGATAATAAATGGGGTCAAAATGCCAGAGACATACTTACAGTTCTTCCAGACTTGTTGTTTTGAAAATTTTAAGTTATACAAGATTCGTATAACGCAACGGTTTGTGTTAGATCTGACAAATGAAGAGGAGATTTGCGAGGCGATCGAAAAAGAGCACCGCAGGGCTCATAGAAGTCCAAGAGAAATGCGTGTCCAAATTTTGGACAAATTCTATTTTCCTAAAATGTCCAGTATAATACGGAACCAGGTATCCTCTTGTGAAAGCTGCAAATTATCTAAGTATGACAGGCACCCTAATAAACCCTCGTTTCAACCAACTCCCATTCCTAGCTACCCATGCGAAATACTTCACATCGACGTTTTCACGTTAGAGAAAAAACTATATTTGAGTTGCATAGACAAATTTACCAAATTCGCAAAGCTTTTCCCTTTAGACTCAAAATCGTCTGTTCACCTTCGCGAAAGGCTACTAGAAGCCCTTCACTATTTCACGGTGCCGAAAACAATAGTGTCCGATAATGAGAGGGGTCTTCTGTGTCCAACAGTTCTCAATTACTTGCGAACTTTAGGAATCGAATTATATTATACACCAACTCAAAAAAGCGAGGTCAATGGACAGATAGAGAAATTCCACTCCACATTCTTAGAAATTTATAGGTGTTTGAAAGATGAATACCCGACTTTCAAGAATACGGAGTTGGTTCCGATAGCCGTGGATAGATACAACAACTCTGTTCATTCGGTGACTAAGAAAAAACCATCAGACATATATTAAGTCAGTGGAATAAACAAGTTAGAATCAAATAAGATAGATTTGGAATTAACCAATATATTGTTAATAATCATCATTGTTGTTATGTGTGCAAAACTTTTTCTATAAATTGTATAAATTGCATAACAAATGCTTAAAGAAAAAATATATGAGCCAGGCAAATGACTTGGACAAAGCTTAAGTTTTCACTTAACAAACAATGATTGATAAGAAAACGATATTATAAAATGTCAACACTAAAAGCAATTAGGGAAGTATATGATAGGGATGCTTACTTTAAAGAAAGATAAGCATCTATCAGTTAGAATATAGATATATGGAAGCCTTAGCTGCCTTTTAGCCTAAGCCCTTATGTACATAGGCTAAGCGAAAGAGAATGAACAATGAATAAAACATTCTCAAGACACGACTACAAGGGCACAGATGTGCCAGTGTTTTCATTCATAAACAAATTGCATTTACCTCGTTACATTGCGACCGTGACAAGTGTCACAAACATGTAGAAATTCAAACATAAAAATTCAAAAATTCAATTCAGTTACAGTTAACATACAGTTAAAATATACAACATTAAGGCCATCTGCCACAATCACATAAAAAAAAAATGCATGTATTTAAACAAAACTTTGCTTCTGATAGGGAGCTATGTGATCGATCACGACACATAGTATTTAATAGCGATAGGCCATTGACCGTATACGAATTTGAATACAAGTATATGCAGGTATTCGCAACTTCGCAATCTCCATTGCGAACTTGCCGTGACTTAGATCACAAGGCCTTCTTACTATCCACAATACCTGGAATAAAGGTAGAGGATATTTATGAAGACCATCCCATTTTGGGTCAAATTAAAAACGTATACGTGTCCAAACTTTTGAAAATCTAAAGATGGACAATAAATGTAATTTATAATATAATATAATAAAAGAGGAAAATTTTAAAGTATGAGTATTTTGAATATTAAATGAATATTTAAAAACAGCATATAAATACGCTTACAATAACGAAATCCATTTATGGATATCAGCAAAGTTATTGTCTCTATCACCGAACTAAGAAGCGAGTCGGAAAAGTCCTTTAAGTGCATAAATAAAAGTGCACCAATCTTAAATAGCACAAAATTAAAACATATTAGGGTTCTGCTGAATACATACAATGAAATACGTCAAATTGTAGTTGACAATTTGAAAAATTGTAATTCACTGCAGACCCTTCAGCTGAAAGATGTTTTTAAACGCTTAAAAGAAAATCTTTTGTATGTCGCACAACGACATACATTGAACATATTAATTCCCAATAATATAAGCCAGCCAGCTGAGTTCGATGAAACACCTCTACTAGATTCAGATTCAACTGATCAAAACGAGTTTAAATCGGAAAACAACTCACAACAAAAATTGATTACAATGGCACAATCAAACGTAGATTTTATTGATACTGCATTTAAGCTTATACCACCTTTCGATGGTAAAGCTGAAAATTTAACAAGTTTTATTGATGCATTAGAAATATTGGAATTAATAAAAGGCGAACACGAACAATTAGCAGTGTGTTACAAGTGATGACCAGCAGTCTCCAAGTACGAGTGGCAGTCCGTCACTTGTACCAACGATGGAATAAAACGCAAGAGTGAGAGGGCTGGAATAACAACAACAACAAGCAACAAGTGTGAGAGGCAATCCGTCCCTTACGCCAGCGCGCTAGACCTAGAGATTGGAAGGAAAAACCGAAAGTCTGAGTGAGTAGACTGCGAGTAATGGGCAAACGCTGAGGCCAGAAAAACAAAATAAATAAAAGAATAGCACACATTAAGGGGCTATTATACACGAATACGCCGCCCACATGGGCAACAGCACAAAAATGAACTGCCGAAATTGATTTTCTGAAAGAAAGCCTCCAGCAAAGAAAGCCAAATACCGCAACTCACTCAGCGAATATCAAAGTTATAAATGAAAAACTAATTAAAAAACCACAATCTCCAAAGCCGTTGCCTCGGACCACTATACGCTGTGGCATGCAAATCCACAAGCTTGGAACCAAAGACCAGTGCGAAGACTACTACATTTACTACACCGGCCCCGCCTGAGCCAATAGGCCACGGACATCAGCAGCAGAGAAGACAACTGCGCGAGGGGCACTCCGCCACTTTCGCCTACGAAGGTGCGTCAGTGTGGCCAAACCGGCGACGACCAGCTGACGCGGAGGACATCTGGAGCAACAGTTAACATTATTATAATAAAATTTGTCAAATTGTGCGGAACCATCTCCGCTCAATTAGAAGTATAGTCCGTAAAGCTATACAAAACAATAGGTAGAAAAACTTGTTAACGTAAATGCAAAGCAATGCAGTAGAAAAATTTACTGAAGATACAACAAATAGTTATAAATACAATTTAAAAATATATACGCTGAAATCGACAATATCGAGTCGATTCAGCAAAAATACAAAAGCTCAACCTCTACGAATGAAAGCACTTTTAAAAATATAACATTAATAAACTCCAAAGTATTTCAACCAGTGCCACAGAAGAAACAACTAAACACTAAACCGGAGAAACAATGCCCAACGGACTGCCCTGGACCATTAGAGTCGCCGCACTGCAGCTACACTTGTTTCAAGAGGACCAGCACCGGCGCCCCAACAGCCTGTGAGAAGACCAGTACCGGCAACACTTAGCGTTCCAAGCTAAGTCATCTTCGGGGACCGGCAGAGCTACAGAGAGCGCGCAACTTAATTTAAAAAAAAATATATATATTTGTTAATCTAAAAAAAATTGTAAAATAATTTTAAAGTAAACACAAATGAAATGTAAAGAAATGTTTGTAATACTGAGCGATAATTGCGTTGCTCATAATAGAGTATGGCCTGTGAAGCCATACGAAACATAAGACAGGAGATCACTGCGTTGATCGAATAGAAAAATATTAATAAAAAAAAATAAATTTAAAAAAAAAAAAAATAATAAATCATACACAATATATATAAGTTGAATGAACGTAATTTGGAGGTGATACAGCAATTCAAGAAAGACGCCGGAACTGATCAAGCCTATCGCGTGGCATTCATCATTGGAGCCATATGCTGTGCTTTAATCTGCGTTGGCCTCACTCTTTGGCGGATCATCGACGCAAAGAAGTCTGCGAAGCAGTTACGAGAAGTCGTCGCCGGGATTGGGTCGGCCGAGGACGGCCTTATACCTGAAGGGGGAGTAGTTAACACATAACACTCAATATGGAATATTTCATAAGTTTATAATCAACCCTCGCTATCGCGTGCTTCATAAGTTATACTGCATACTTTGTATCAGCGCGCTATAGCTGCAATGGTCAGCGGCGGTAACCGGACACTTTTGCTTTGCTGCAAGAGTTTCCGTTATTGCCTAGGATTTTGCTGACATGACATTGTGGCGTGATGCGAGTTTTGGCTTAGCTTAAGTGAAATATTCCTTGTATTTAGAAGTTAGTTTTGAGTACAGCGCTCTTCAAGTAAGTCGCTTAAATAAATATTCACTCCGGCACTTGGCCGTTAAACAATTTGTTTTATTGTCGTACAGTTTACCTCTCAACATAATCTTCATCCACAATCGGACAAGAAGAATATTAATTTATATATATTCTTTAAAAAAGAAAAAACAAAACCAATTAATCCGATGTAGCATGTGTACATATATATAATAAATAATAATTCAAGACATATTGAGCACCAACACAAGTGTTCAATACATGGCGACCGTGACTTGGTCCGGACAGCAACTATAACAAACACAATGGCAAACAAGTGATCAAAGACGATTTCCAGGCGGAGCTGCAGCTATCTAATAAATACGGAATAAATACATGGTAATTGGCAATACATCAATACTACAACAAAAACCAGATGATACGGAAATTACAAACGGAAATAGTCTGAGTGAGTAGAGTTTTGAGTGATATGGGTAAGCGCGGAGGCGTTAAAACAAAAGTAAATAAGAGAATAGCGCACATAAAGTGGCTATTATTTACCAAAACGCCGCCTCCCGCATGGTCAACTGCACAAAAGTTGCAGTCAGAGCTTGACTATTTAAAAGCAAGTCTCTTAACCATAAAACAACCTATCACTAAAGCTCACTCAGCTATAAAATCAATTGACACAAAAAGTAATACAAATCTAAACATCCCCAAGCCATTGCCAAAGAGGCCAGACGCCTGCCCAAGAGATTGCCCTGGACCATTGGAGAGTGCACATTGCAAATCCACTTGCATGTTGCCTGCAGCACAACCAGAAGACTCAGAAGACTCAGAAGACTCAGAAGAAACAACAAGCGTGAGGGGCACCCCCGCCAATTACGCATACGAGGGAGCGTCAACGTATCAGGCCGGTGACGTCCAGTTGACGCGGAATGGGTCCATAGCAGCAGCAGCAGTATATAAACATAATTTTAAATTTAAATTTGATATTGCTTATTTGAAACATTATAATTATTATATTTAATACTACTATTGTAAAATTGCGCAGAACCCTCTCTGCCCAATTAGAAAGTATAGCCCGTAAAGCTATGCGAAACGATAGGTAGGAATATTGTCAATGAAATACAACTCTATTAGTAAATCTTCAGAAGATTTAATTGAGGAAAATTATAAATACTACAAATTGCAAATACCCAAAATGGGCTTAGTAGACGTTAAGTCAGTGGATTCCACTGCTAACGTAATAAATAAAGTAGAAGCAACAACCATAGATTTAGAATTAACAAATATCCTATTAATAGTCATTATTGTTGTTATGTGTGCAAACATGTTTTATAAATTGTATAAAATGCACAATAAATGTTTAAAGAAAAAATATATGAGCCAAGCAAATGACTTGGACAAAATATAATTAAGAATGCACACAACAACAAAATGACAAATATACTTAAGAACAATATGAAATAATTAAAAATAAAAAAGAAACAAAATATCAATAAAATTAAATGGCAACACTAAAGGCTATTAGACAGGTGTATGATAGGGATGCTTATTTTAAAGAAAGAATTCTAAGTTTGGTCTCAACGACCCCAGTAAGCATCAATCAGTTAGAATATATGGATACAGAAAAATACAATATAGAATTTTCTCCTTTAATACATTGCACTAATACACAAAAGGCAATCGTATTAACAACCATTCCCGGTATACAGGTTAGATCAGTTATAGACGACCACCCAATGCTAGGCAGAACTCTTATAATGATGGTATTCATTAAATAATTCATATCCATAACTTTTAAATATTAAATAAATATTTAAAAACAGCATATAAATATGCTTACAATAACGAAATCCATTTATGGATTTCAGAAAAGTTATTGTCTCTATCACCGAACTAAGAAACGAGTCGGAAAAATCTTTTAAGTGTATAAATAAAAGTGCACCAATTTCAAACAGCACAAAATTAAAACATATTAGGGTTCTGCTGAATACATACAATGAAATACGTCAAATTGTAGTTGACATCAAACTAATCGACAATACAATATCCAAAGATACAAGAACACCAAAGGCCCAGCTGAGTAAACCTGCCAAGAAGTGCCCAGACGACTGCGAGGGACCGTTGGACAGTGCGTTCTGCAGATACACGTGCAAGCACTGCACGGCAGCGGATCCGGACATCGAGCAACATCGGACAAGCAACAACTGAAGACACCAAGCGCGAGAGGCACCCCGCCACTTGCGTCAACGAGGGAGCGCCAGCGTGCCAGACGCGGCGACGCCCAGCTGGTGCAGAAGAATGATCAACAGCAGCAGAACTAATATAAGAACACATTTATATAAGAAACAAATATTGTAATTAAAATTAAGACAAACATTGTAAGCGGAAGCGATAACTGCATTGCCCGCTAGAGTATGGCCCGTGAAGCCATCCAAAACACTAGGTAGGAGATCGCTGTTGATCGAAATAGAAACAAAAATATAAAAATTAGAATATAAAAACTCTAATATACATATGAGTAGAAACAGTATAAGTAAATTTGACGATATATATATAATAACACCCAAAATGGGTTTAATTGATACAAAAACAGTGGATTCCACTGCAAACGTAATTAATAAGATAGAATCCTCAAATGCTGACTTACAACTAACAAATATATTATTGTCAGTAATCGTTTTTGTCTTGTGTGCGTACGTTATTTATAAAGCTTACATTATGCACAATAAGTGTATAAAGAAAAGAGCCTTAAGCCAAGCTAACGATTTAGACAAAATCTAAAATAACGTACACACATAAAACTAAAATAAAATAAATAAAAAGAAGATATATATAAAGTAATGTATAAAGAATAAAAGTAAAAATAGAAAATAGATAAAAGAAAAATGATATATATATATATACAATGAATGTTAAAACATGGAATGGGAGCAGTTAACCCAACGAATAAGAGAAATAAAAGAAAAATTTGATAAATCTTACAAATGTGTAAGTCAAAATAGAAACATTCAAAAAGATACACTGATTAGACATGCTAATATTCTTGTACAATCATTCAATGATGTAAGAATATTAGTGCATGAAAATAGAGGATTAATAAATAAAACAAACTGGTCAAAAGTATCAAAATTTTTGATCAAGTTACGTTCAAATTTAACGTATGTTGTAGTATGTTGTATGCCAAATGAGCATATGGCCACAGTATTGTAGAGTATACAATATAACAAGTGGTCATATGCCCAGCTTTAAAGTAAAAGTAACAACTCACAACATAACGACACTTTGTTGCTATGTTTATACATTCATAAATACACATAAGTGCAGTAATACGATCCGTCACTTATGCGGACTGGCCGCAGCGTGAGATCGCTAGCCTAAGCACTTCTTGAGTATGTACCATCTGTACATATACATAACTACACATGCACATACATATATACTGCAACTCTCTCTCTCTCTGCCGACGCTCTTAGCGGCAGAGCTCACTTAGAATATAAGCAAAAGATATAATTGAATAAATCCGAGAGAACACTCTCGTTTAAGACACAAGCTAGTGAACTTGATTTCTTTCTATAACATGGCGACCGTGACAAGTGTCACGAACATGTTAATTTCAAATATATATTGATATATTGATACAAATGTTATTAAAGTGCAAGTTTAATAAATGCAAAACCGACATTGATATTGTAGGTGTAAGTTTATATTTCAATTGTAGTAAGATTTGCGTAATGCGTAGTTTGCTTCTATATTCTTTCCCGTTCGAAGACAAACTGCTCTGCGTTCTGTTACTCTTACAGACCAGTGTTGCCAACTAACAGCGTACTTATAATGTTAATGCTAATGTTATTTAATAGCTAATAGCAGTGTCAGTGTGACCCCCACACAATATGTATATATCCTACTACAACTCGGCCATCCTGACAACTGGATCCCCTGATCCCAGCTTACAACCAGTTTATATTTAGTGCTTAACTTAATTTTTTAGTGATAGTAAATACATCCATTGTAACATTTACACACATATAAATGTATATCGTATGAACAATATTGGTCTTAAGTTATTAATTTTTTCTCCTTATCCAGTGCCTTATGTTTTGGGCACTCCATACTCCTTGATACGGATTACGACTTATTTGGAAACCTTCTACATCTTTTACTACAAATCTATCATTTCGTAAGACTTTAGCTATTACATACGGACCTTTATTCCTTGGTATTAATTTCCTAGATGCCCCAATTGTACTATCAAAATTTTTTACCATTACAAAATCACCTACTTTGTACTCATTGGGTTTTTTCTTACTTTTATCGTAATATTTCTCATTGTATAATTGTGCTCGTTTTTGATTTTCTTTTGACTCTTTTCTAATTTCTTTCAAATTTCTCGTACTACTTGTTTTATTTTCGTCTTCCAGTCTCTCTCTCAGCTCATCTATAATTTCTCCCTTTTGTTCCATTCCAAATAGCATTTTACTCGGACTTTGCTTAATACTTCGATGTAGTGTATTGTTAATTGCATATTCAACTTTTTCCACCACTACATCCCAATGAAGTTCTTTTTCTGGATCTGTCATTTTCGCAATCATTGGCCCAATACTCCTATTTATTCTCTCGACCTGCCCATTTGCTTGAGGCGAACCTGTTGCTATCTTTATATGTTTTATATTAAAGTCAGTCAAGAATTGCTCAAACTCATTAGATGTATAACAACTACCCCTATCTGATACTATACATTTCGGCCTACTATAAGCTCTAAAATAATCCCTTAACGCTTTTAGTACCTCTCTCGTATTTGTTGACTTGGTTGTATATAATCTAACAAATTTGGTAAATCCATCCACTACAATAAAAATGTGTTTGTTTGCTCTTCCCGCCGCCACTGGTCCGTAATGATCTATATGTATTAATTCAAACGGTTTGTCACCTTTAGGTATGCTTTTTAAAAATCCCTCTATTTTTCCGGATTTGGGAGAAAAAGCCACACATCTTAAACAATTTTCAATGTGATTAATACTCTTCTCCTTTATATTCTTAAACCAGTAACCCTTTGTAATACTATCTATCATCTTGTCTCTTCCAATATGCCCCAACTCATTATGATATTTGTGTAATACCTGCCCTTCCATATCCTCTGGTACATAAAATAACAGTCTACCATCACACGATTTTCTGTACAAAATTCCATTCCTCATTTCAAACAACTTATGCTCATTTTTCTCTAGTAACTTCTTAAGTTTTTGGATTTCTGGATCTTTGGATTGGCATATGACTAAGTTGTCTTCAAAACTATTGGTCTCTACTATCATAATGTTCGTACATCTGCTCAACGCATCTACATGTTGCATTCTGCTACCAGCTCTATGAACTATTTCATAATCATAATTTTGTAATTCCAGGGCCCATCTGGCAATTCTGGGGTTTAATTCAACTTTGTTTAATGTGAGAGTCAACGAATTACAATCAGTCATAATTTTGAACCGCTTTCCTTGCAAATAAACTCTAAATCTGCGCAACGCATAAATTATTGCCAATGCTTCAAGTTCAAAACTATGGTATTTTGCCTCAGCTTCCGACGTCCGCTTTGAAAAGTAAAATATCGGATGTGTCTTCTCATCCTTTTTCTTCTGCATCAATACAGCCCCGAAACCACTCGCACTAGCATCACAATGCAACTCAACTTCATCCCTGTAATCATAAATCGCTAACACCGGTGATTGCATCAGTTTTTCTTTCATCAGGTTAAAACAGTTTAGTTCTCGTTCAGCAAATACAAACTTCCTGTCTTTTTTTAATAGATCATACAAAGGCTTGGCTATCATCGAAAAATCCTTGATAAACCTCCTAAAATACGAACATAACCCTAAAAAGCTTTGAACATTCTGTGCTTTGTCTGGAATTGGGAAATTCTTTACTGCTTCTATACCCTTATCATCCGCCGTAATGCCTTCACCTGTAATAAGATACCCTAGATATTTTATACTTGCCTGCATAAACTCACATTTATCTAAACGCAACTCCAATTTATTCTGAACTAATCTCAACAACACTTCTTTTAATGTATTTAAATGTTCTTCCATATCTACACTAGCCACCATTATATCGTCCATATACACTATCACTTTATCTTCCTTTATTAAATCAGCAAAAATTTTGTTAACAAATCTTTGAAATACGGCTGGTGAGTTCTTTAACCCCATTGGCATTCTTAAAAACTCATACTGTCCTAACGGCGTTACAAATGAAGTATATTTTATTGAGTCCTCATTAACCATAACGTGAAAATATCCATTTTTAAGGTCAAGTTTTGAAAAAACAGTTTTGTTTACCAACTTGTCTAATAAATCATCTATCAACGGTAACGGATAGTTATCCTTTAATAACACTTTATTCAATTTCCTAAAATCAACGCATAGCCGTAAATCTCCAGTCTTTTTCTTCACCAATACAATGGGTGATGCATACTCTGAATCACTGTGCCGTATGATACCCTCTTCCAAATATTCATCTAATAACTTCTGCAGTTTCTCCTTCTCTGAATAAGAAAGTCGTCTGGGTGAACAACTAAAAGGCTTTGCTTTCTCTACACATATTTTCATCTCACACTTAACCAATGGCATGCTTGGTCTATTAGCTCTTATATATATTCTTTCAAACATTTTATCGAACTTACATCTCGTGTGGTATCCAACATTTTCGCCACATTTATATTCAATTCCTTCATCATTTACCACATTGATGGCAAACATATCCTTGTCAAAACTTTCGTTTTCCCATTCATTTACATTCTCACTTTTCATTAACCTAATCTTATTACTTGACTGTTTCAACACGCTACATTCCTCATTCGGCAATTTACTCATACCTCCTTCATCATCTAGTATCTTATTCATAACACTCTTTTCCCTACATAACGATTTATTCATAACAACATTCTCACTTAACAACTGATTCATAACACTATCTTCTCTACATAACGATTTATTCATTACAACATCCTCACTTAACAACTGATTCATAACACTATCTTCATCATACTTACTAATTTCCTTTTCCTCCCTTTCCCTCTTACTTTCCCTACTCACTGGTTGCCTTTGATTATCGGTATCATATTCTCTCTTTACCATATCGATATTTCCAGTCGCAATCGCATTCAAAGTGCATAGATTAATACCCAATCCACATGCACTCATAAAATCCCTTCCAACTACAACAGTATGACTCATAGACTCTTCTGCGACAACCATTAACTCAAAATATATCTTTATTGACTTTTTCAAAACAAAACATAAAATTTTTCCAAAAACTTCAAGTTGGCTACCATTCAGGCCAATGTAAGACTTCCATACTGGATATAACTGCATATTTTCAGGAACTTTTGATTTTTTAATAAATGAGATCGCGCTACCAGAGTCTATGAGACATTCTGCAATAAGAGGATATTTAGTATTATCATTAAAATAAATTTTAAAATTCCTTACAAAACTATGTTGAACGCCTCCTGACTCCTCTGGACATTGCGCAATAAAATGGCCCATCTGGCCACACTTATAGCACGATCCTGTCATGCGTTTCGGTTTGCGGCAGTCTCTAGCGAAATGACCTCTGCCATTACAATTATGACAGCGTAGTTCCCCCTCGCCCTCTCGCCTTCCAGTGTATCGCTTTACTGCGCTGCTTACCACCTCCTCTTTGATCAAACATATATTCGCAAATGCCGTCAATATTTGCTCCGGGCTCGTAAAGCACTGTATACGAGCCTGGTCACGCAAATTCTTTGATGACACTCCTTCAATAATCTGCTCCAGTAATTCGTCAACATCGATGTTTATTTTTTGGGCCAGCTGCATTTTCTCTTCATAATAGGTAACGAATTTCTCCTCGCACTGCCACTTGCGTTCCTCGAACTTGCGTCTCATGTCTGATTTTGATGCGTTTTCTCCAAATGCCATAATCAGCTGCGTACATAGTCTCTCAAATGGCTCCTGTATGCGAGAAGCATTTACATATAGCCATTGCTGTGCATTGCCCTTCAGCTTTGTTATCAACAGCATGCGTAGGCAAGAAGAGTCAAGGTTGTAAAGTTGGCCAACAAGATTTATTTGCCGCACCCAATTTTGAGCGCAATGATCTCCATTGAATTCCATTATCGCTTCTTTCGCTAAAGCGAAGAATGTAGCTGACGATCCATTGTTTACATTCTCGTTGCCGCCAGTGCTGCCACCAAAAGTGCTGCCCATGCCACCGCCACCTCCAGTGTTGCCACCTCTGTTTACAACCGCGCTGTCATCCCTGTTAACTTCAGAGCTGCCACCGCTATTAACTTCAGCGCTGCCACCTGTGCTAACTCCAGCGTTGCCACTACTATTGATGCCAACGTTGCCGCCAATTTCGCCTTGTTGAAAATTTTGTATAATCTCCTTATTCGCCTCTAATTGCAATCGTAACTGTTGTATTATCGCCAACAGCTCGTGCTGCTCAAAATCGCTCTCGTTCCGCTCCAACCGCTGCTGTTGTTGTTGTGACGCCTCCGCTTGTCCGCCATTTGCGCGCACAACTATACCTGCACCTTGTTGCTCTCGTTGATCAGCGTCGTTTTCGCGCTGTTGCTGCTGTTGTTGTTGTTGCGCCTCCGCTTGTCCGCCATTTGCGCGCATAATCATAACGGCGCCTTGTTCTCGTCGATCAGCGTCGTTTTCGCGCTGTTGCTGCTGTTGTTGTTGTTGTTGCGCCTCCGCTTGTCCGCCATTTGCGCGCATAATCATAACGGCGCCTTGTTGTTCTCGTCGATCAGCGTCGTTTTCGCGCTGTTGCTGATATTCCATCGCTTGAAAATTTTCCGCTGCTTCGTTTTCCGAGTCTTCGTCCGAATCAGACTCAGGAAAACCACCACGACGATGAGGAGCAATTTGATTCAAGCGCGCTATTAATTCGGCTTTCGTGCCACTTGTGGACCGCCCTAGCACCGCGAGCCACTTTTTTAGCTGAACCACCGTAAATTGATTGATTTCAACTTCACTCATCACCTGGGTATATCCCACTTCTGAATTGTAGGTGTAAGTTTATATTTCAATTGTAGTAAGATTTGCGTAATGCGTAGTTTGCTTCTATATTCTTTCCCGTTCGAAGACAAACTGCTCTGCGTTCTGTTACTCTTACAGACCAGTGTTGCCAACTAACAGCGTACTTATAATGTTAATGCTAATGTTATTTAATAGCTAATAGCAGTGTCAGTGTGACCCCCACACAATATGTATATATCCTACTACAATATTGATACAAATGATAATAATTGTTGTGCAAATACACATACATGGACAGGCATCTTCGTCACTATGAAAAATGTTGCCTTTTTCGTCAACGCGGCAATGCAACTACCTGCGCCAGAATGGCAAGCGAGGTAGACAAGGCGCAAAACGCAGTGCCATCTGAGGATACAATCTTTGGCAAGATTTTACGCAAGGAGATTCCATGCAAATTTATCGACGAAGACGAGAAGTGAACAGTGATCATATACTAAAATCTGGAGGTGAAGCAGCGGCAGCGGCAACAACATCATCGACAAAAAGTGGCCGGAAATAATACAAAAAATTACTGGAAATACTGAGTAAGTAGAGGTGAAGAGCAATGCCTAAAAATAGGCGCAGTGGAGTACAGAAAAGGCTTAAGGAAAGAAAAGCCAAACTCCTTAAACTGCTATTTGCCCCCAACACAACAATTAGTTGGGAATCAGGCAATAAAATACAGGCTGAAATCGACAATATCGAGTCGATTCAGCAAAAAAATATAAAAGCTCAACCTCTACGAATGAAAATACTTTAAAAAATATACCAATAATAAACTCTCAAGTATTTCAAGCAGCGCCACAAAAGAAAGACCTCAACACTAAACCAGAGAAGAAATGCCCTACGGACTGCCCTGGACCACTTGAGTCCCCGCACTGCATCTACACCTGCATCAAGAGGACCAGCACCGGCGCCCCACCAGCCTGTGCGATGACCAGTGCCGGCACCGTTTAACGTACCAAGTTAGACCAACGGGATCTTCAGGGACCGGCAGCGCTACAGAGAGCGCCAACTTAATTAAAAATCTAAAAAAAAAAAAAAAAAATGTTTTAAGTAAAAACAATTGTAATACTGAGCGATAATTGCGTTGCTCGTAATAGAGTATGGCCTGTAAAGCCATACGACACATTAGACAGGAGATCACTGTGTTGATCGAATAGGAATACACTTCTATGAAATGAAATGGAAATATTTTGAAAAATTATAAAAAAAAAAACATAAATACATTTAATACAATATAATATAATATATATATATATTCTTTTCCAAAAAAAAAAAACAAAAACAAAAAAAAAATCGAAATTCAAATTTAATGCTTTCGAATTCAATCCCAAAAGACAATAATATATTAGAAGTAGAAATTATGTTAGACCACGAATCGAAAGTAGCGGATTCAACCGCAAATGTAATTAATAACGTCGAAACTGTCTCAGTAGATTTAAAAGTAATAACGGTTATGCTTATAATAATTGTTGTTCTTTTGTTAGCAAATGTTCTGACTAAATTATATAAATTGCACAATAAGTGCATAAAGAAAAGATATCAGAGCCAGGCAAATGACCTGGATAAGATTTAAAAATTTCAAATAAATGAATGAAGTAAATAATAAATTTAAAAAAAAAAAGTATATTTACAAATACAACAAGTATAGTATCTTTGCATATTTGGAATTTTAAGCAAAATAATATTGATTTCTTTCTATAACATTATTACTTTCAGTTTCTCATGCTCACAATTTTGAATCATTGCAGAAATAGACCCGTTTGTTGAGAATTTCTCTGCATTGTTTGGGTCTAGGCCGTCATCTATAAAAGCTGCCTCCAATTGCTTTCGCAAATTGTCCATTTCTGTTGCATACTGGGAAGCAGTTTTGCCTTTTTGTTTTATATTCATTAATTTTGCTTTTAATACGTCGGGAGATTCTCCTTTTACGTTATCTTTAAGCTTATTTATTATTCCGGATATAGTAAATTCATTTTGTATTTTCTACAAAATTGGGCCAACTATTTTAGATTTAATGACTTCTACGGCTAAGTCTTCTTGTGTACCCTTAGTACGCTCGACTAGTCTTAAAGCCGTTAGAAATCTGGCCAGTGATAGCTTTTTGCCATCAAATTCCGGAATTGTAGACGATACCTGTCTTACATATTCGCGATCTAAGGCCACTTGGTTTACCGCCATGTTTGGTTCTGTTTCTTCAAGTGGCTCAATGTCGCTATCAGCTTCAATATCAGTGTCAATTTCTACTGTTGGCTTAGACTCATTCAGATCTTCTAGTTGATCTGAATCAAAAGTTGCCATTAACTTTAAATCTCTTGGGATATCTATGGTTATATTATGCCTTGTGCTAATATTCAATATCCTTATTCCAAGTGATTTGATAATTTTTCGACATTGATTTGCGTGCTGATCTGTTAGCCTATTTTCTTTACTTAGATAGAGCTGAACTATATTGTTATAGTTTAATATTACTATGTTTATATGGTGAATCAGCGTTTCGACCCTTATAGGTGCGTTCTTATTAACACACTTATACGATTTTTCGAATTTATCTTTGAAATTGTTTATCTTTTTCGCTAATTCAATCCATTCCATATCTATGCAGTTTTACCATTATAATTTGGCATTCGCCCAACACTGGATGGTCTTCTACTACTTCTTTTATGCCAACATATGGCAGTGTACTTAAAATTATGCCTTTTATCTTATTGCTATAGAATAGTAGGGGACTGAACATAGTATTATATGTGATCATATATTGCTTTTCGAATTCAGAGATAGACATATAATCTTTGTTATTGTGCAGAATATTCAATGCACGAATTCTAAAATTGGGGTCGCTATTATATATTGCTTCTAAATATACTTCTACCGTAAACATATTAATAGGCATTTGAGTTAAGATTATTTTGAAATTTGAATTCATTAAGAGTAGCGCTACTCAAGCCGGTGACCCAAATAAATAATGAACAAGAAAAAGAAGGTATATTGTCTACATTCCATGACGATCCAATTCAAGGAGGTCATACAGGCATAAATAAAACAATATCAAAGATAAAGAGACAATATTATTGGAAAAACATGACTAAACATGTAAAAGAGTACATAAATAAATGTCCAAAATGCCTGACGTCGAAAACGACGAAGCATACAAGATCACCTATGATAATAACCGAAACTCCACAATATGCTTTTGACAGAGTGATAGTAGACACAATTGGTCCACTACCACGTTCGGAAAATGGGAATGAATACGCAATCACCTTGATTTGTGATCTGACAAAGTACTTAGTAGCAATTCCTGTTGCAAATAAAAGTGCAACAACTGTCGCAAAAGCCATATTCGAATCTTTTATTCTGAAGTACGGTCCAATGAAGACGTTCATTACGGACATGGGAACAGAATATAAAAATTCCATTATAACTGACTTGTGCAAATATTTAAAAATAGATAACATAACATCTACAGCACACCACCACCAGACATTAGGTACCGTTGAAAGAAGTCATAGGACATTCAATGAGTACGTTCGTTCATATATATCAGTAGATAAAACTGACTGGGACATATGGTTACAGTATTTCGTGTATTGTTTTAACACAACACCATCAGTAACTCATAATTATTGTCCATATGAACTAGTATTTGGTAGGCAAAATAACTTACCAATACAATTTAATAGCGTAAATACCATAGAACCCATATATAATATAGAAGATATTCTAAAGAAGTTAAGTTTAGACTAGAAAACGCGTATAAGAGAGCTCGAATACTTTTAGAAAAGAATAAAATTAAGCAAAAAGAAATAAATGATAAGAAAGTATTAGATTTTAAAATAGAAATAGGAGACCAAGTTTATTTAAAGAATGAAACAGGTCATAAATTAGATTCTTCTTATATCGGACCATTTCAGGTCATTAATATAGAAAACAATAATAATATAATTATAAAGAATAAGAAAAATAGGGAACAAAAAGTTCATAAGGATAGGCTAAAAAAGATTAATAAATAAAAACACAAAAAAAAGAATATATATATATATATATATATATATATACATTTCAAAATTGAAAAAAAATTTTTAAATTTAAAAAAAAAAAAAATTTTTTTTAAAATACAACATAATATATAAAAATATAAAAATAATACTAATAATAATTTTAATATTAAATAACTACAATATATTACGTTATTTTTTTAAAAAGGGAGGTGTAGTATGTTGTATGCCAAATGAGCATATGCCCACAGTATTGTAGAGTATACAATATAACAAGTGGTCATATGCCCAGCTTTAAAGTAAAAGTAACAACTCACAACATAACGACACTTTGTTGCTATGTTTATACATTCATAAATACACATAAGTGCAGTAATACGATCCGTCACTTATGCGGACTGGCCGCAGCGTGAGATCGCTAGCCTAAGCACTTCTTGAGTATGTACCATCTGTACATATACATAACTACACATGCACATACATATATACTACAACTCTCTCTCTCTCTGCCGACGCTCTTAGCGGCAGAGCTCACTTAGAATATAAGCAAAAGATATAATTGAATAAATCCGGGAGAACACTCTCGTTTAAGACACAAGCTAGTGAACTTGATTTCTTTCTATAACAATGTACCATCTGTACATATACATAACTACACATGCACATACATATATACTGCAACTCTCTCTCTCTGCCGACGCTCTTAGCGGCAGAGCTCACTTAGAATATTGAATGTATTAAGCAAAAGATATAATTGAATAAATCCGAGAGAACACTCTCGTTCAGGACACAATCGAGTTAACATGGCGACCGTGACAAGTGTCACGAACATGTGAATTTCAAATATACAGTTAAATAAAATACGATAAATACAATTAACAATTAACGGAAAGATACCGAGTGAAAAACAAATTTTTCTGTTAACTGAAGTGAGATTGTGCGACCATGTTTCGGCGATTTTATATCACTGCCGATGGCAGCGTCGCAACCCCAAAAAGTTTTATTTGCCCCAACACAACAATTAGTTGGGAAGCAGGCAATAAAATACAGGCTGAAATCGACAATATCGAGTCGATTCAGCAAACATACAAAAGCTCAACCTCTACAAATGAAAATATTTTTAAAAATATATCATTAATAAATTCCAAAGTATTTCAACCAGTGCCACAGAAGAAGGAACTAAACACCAAACCGGAGCAACAATGCCCAACGGACTGCCCTGGGCCATTGGAGTCGCCGCACTGCAGCTACACTGCAGATAATAGGATTAGATTTCATAAAAACATTTAATTGCCAATTAGATTACAATAGTTCAGAGGATTGGTTTATAATTAGACCACAAAACCTAACGTATCCTATCTATGTTCCAATAACATTTAGTTCTGGTACTAATTCCACACTTCTACCAGCAAGATCACAAGTGATACGCAAAATAGAGTTGTCTTCACCAGAAGAAAACATTTTAATTCCAAATCAGGAAATTAAACCGGGTGTTTATGTTGCAAACACTATTGCTACAGCCCAAAATACTTTTGTCCGATTTTTAAATACCACAGATAAATGCCAAATAGTAGGCATTAATAACATAAAATTTGAATCACTTTCGAACTACGATGTAGTTCAAAATCTAAAAGACAATAGAAAAGAGTCTGTAATTAATAAATTAAAGAAAAATTTTCCAATTTTGTTTAAAAAACAACTTGAAGAAATATGCACCGAGTATAGTGATGTGTTCGGACTTGAAACCGAACCAATCACAACAAACAACTTCTATAAGCAAAAACTGAGACTTAAGGATGATGAGCCAGTATATGTTAAAAATTATCGATGTCCGCATAGCCAAATAGAAGAAATCCAGCATCAAGTTGGAAAGTTAATTGAACAAAATATTGTTGAACCGTCTGTTTCACCTTATAATAGCCCACTCTTATTAGTCCCAAAGAAATCTCTTCCGGGCTCTAAAGAGAAAAAATGGCGATTAGTAATTGACTATCGCCAAATAAACAAAAAATTGCTGTCAGATAAATTTCCACTCCCCAGAATTGACGATATTCTTGATCAATTGGGTAGAGCTAAATATTTTTCATGCCTTGACTTAATGTCAGGTTTCCACCAAATTGAGCTTGAGGAAAACTCAAGAAATATAACGTCTTTTTCAACAAGCAATGGTTCATATCGCTTCACGCGATTACCATTTGGTTTAAAAATAGCGCCTAATTCATTTCAGAGAATGATGACAATAGCATTCTCAGGCCTAGAGCCTTCACAAGCTTTCCTTTATATGGATGATTTAATCGTTATTGGTTGTTCTGAACAACATATGATTAAAAACTTAACAGATGTTTTCAAACTTTGTAGAAAACACAATCTGAAATTACATCCAGAAAAATGTTCATTTTTCATGCACGAATTAACATTAATACAAAAATTTAAAAAAAAAAAATAAATAAATAACATTTTCATACACAATATATATATATATATATTAACAAAAAAATATATACAACATTAAGGCCATCTGCCACAATCAAGTTAACATTAAACGAATGAAGTAAATAATAAATTAAAAAAAAAAGTATATTTACAAATACAACAAGTATAGTATCTTTGCATATTTGGAATTTTAAGCAAAATAATATTGATTTCAAATTTCAAAACAATCTTAACTCAAATGCCTATTAATTTGTTTACGGTAGAAGTATATTTAGAAGCAATATAATAGCGACCCCAATTTTAGAATTCGTGCATTGAATATTCTGCACAATAACAAAGATTATATGTCTATCTCTGAATTCGAAAAGAAATATATGATCACATAATTAAAAATGCATGAATTTAAACGAAACTTTGCTTCTGATAGGGAGCTATGTGATCGATCACGACACATAGTATTTAATAGCGATAGGCCATTGACCGTATACGAATTTGAATACAAGTATATGCAGGTATTCGCAACTTCGCAATCTCCATTGCGAACTTGCCGTGACTTAGATCACAAGGCCTTCTTACTATCCACAATACCTGGAATAAAGGTAGAGGATATTTATGAAGACCATCCCATTTTGGGTCAAATTAAAAACGTATACGTGTCCAAACTTTAAAAATCGAAAATCGAAATCGAGAGTGAGTAGAGTGTAGTGAGTGTTATGGGTCGCGGTGGCCGGGTTAAAAAATTGAATAAAGAAATTGCTCACATTAAGTGGCAATTATATTCACCCAAGGCCAACACACCGTGGAAGGCAACAGCAAGGCTACAGGCCATGCTTGACTTTTATCAGCAACAGCTGAAACAGATAAAAGAAAACCCTACACCACATACTCACTCAGTGAATATCAAAAATATTAAAGTTGTTAATGACAAAAAATAAACGAAATCTATAATAAAGAACCAAATTTTACAATAAAAGCATTACAAATATTGCAAAAACATCGCGAATTCATTAAAATAACTGAATTCGAAAACGAATACATAGAAACTTTTCAAAGTATTGCAAGCCCATTAATCGGTTGTTCTAAAACTGAAAAGGGCATGGTGTTGAGTACATTACCTTATGTAATGGTAAAAACTATCAGCGAAACACATGCAATACTAGGCACAGAAACCATACTCCATTTTCTATTAAACAATGGAATGGAATGCATTAGCGAAGAAAATAAGTGATTATAAAGACAAGTTCGAAAAATCATACAAATGTATCAATTCTGATAAAACAATAAAGTCAGATACATTGTGTAGTATGCACTGTAGTATACACATATATTGAGGGTACACTGTACCAATAGAATAAGAATAAGAATAAGAATAATAAGAAGAATAAGAATAAGAATAGAATAAAATGTATCACACAGATACATCAAACAAGATTAATCAATTTACACATCGTCCAGAGCCAACCGAGATTCCGAAGCGACCGAGAAAGAAGATTTAGATGAGTCTAAACCAATAATCAATCCAGATATATATATATTGATATTGAGTGACATTGAAACGCTCCAAGAAAATACAGAAACAATGACTAACCAGGTAACCTTAGACAGGGAATACGTGAAGCAGGTTATCTCTTCAGTCCCTGAATTTGATGGTAAAAAACTATCATTAAACAGATTTCTAACTGCTTTACGCATTGTGGACAGAACTAAAGGCGACCAGGAGGATATAGCAGTCGAAGTTATTAAATCAAAAATATCCGGCACAATTCTGTACAAAGTACAAAATGAATCTACTATATCCGGAATAATAAATAAGCTTAAAGATAATGTAAAAGGAGAATCTCCCGACGTATTAAAAGCTAAATTACTGAATATAAAACAAAAAGGCAAAACTGCTTCCCAGTATGCAACCGAAATGGACAATTTGCGAAAGCAATTGGAGGCAGCTTTTATTGATGACGGCCTAGACCCAAACAATGCAGAAAAATTCTCAACAATCGAGTCTATTTCTGCAATGATTAAAAATTGTGAGCATGAGAAACTGAAAGTAATACTGGAAGCTGGTAACTTCGTTACTTTCAATGATGTAATGGGTAAATATATCCATTGCAGCACAGAAATGACTGAAAGTGCAAGTACAGTATTATTTCAGCGAGGCCGCAATAATAGAGGAGGTAGTTACTATCCTCAAAGAGGTAGAGGCAATGGCCGCGGTAACTACAATTCCAATAATAATAATAACAGAAACAACAATAGAGGTGGACGAGGTTATAACCGAGGTAGGAATAATTCCAACCGAGGCAACAACCAAAATAGAAATCATTATAACAATAACAATTACAATAATGTCCGAGTTGCCCAAGATACTTCGGGAAACTCGCAGACACCTTTTGCTTTTTTATTTAAATCAAATCGTACAAATCTGAAGGTCGCATTCACTCAAGTCGACACGCTTGAGATACTCAAGGAATAATTGGCAAACTTATTAAAAACGATCTGAAGAAGCGTAGACATGCGCATAACCTTATTTAGGTAACGATCAGTTACCCCCACCTGGCCTAGACTGGCCATAACTTATATATAAGTTAAAGACCAATGTTACACGAGCTGCAGACACTTCGTACACGCGCGCAAGATCGGCACAACAACAACCGATTCGGATGACACGTGTGCTGAGGTAGCAGATCCCAGGCGTCATCGTGGGAGCAGGAAGTCAAATTGGGTTACGCCAGGTGTCGGCGACCCCTGGGAAGTCACACAGTGCCCGAGCAGGGAGCTGATCTGAAAAGTTCGCGACGTATAAAAATGCGCGACGAGTCGTAGTAAAAAGTGCCACATACGCGACCGTTAAGTGCCACAAAAATAGTGGCACAACGCGAATACGCCGATATCAAGTAACGCGAAAGTGCCCCCAAGAAAAAGCGACACATACGAGTAAACGTGCTACGAAGAGATACCGCGAACCAACAGATTGGGTCAAATCAGAATCGCCGTTGAGTCCTCTCAGATCCGTTCCGAGGACACGCGCACCGAACTATTTCGGAAAGTGTAGAGGCAGTGCCCGAGTCACCCTCATAGCAAGTCATTGGTCACTGCATCGTGGGACAAAAGGGAATCATCTAAATCCACCAGCGCGGGAACACGCCGAAGGATGTTTCTAATGTAACTTTAGTCAAAACAAAGAAACTGATCATTTAACTAACTTTCAAATCTAAACTGAAAAGAAACATATATCTTTTTATAAAAATCCGCAATTAGATATTTAACTTATATATATATATATATATATGTATGTATACATAAGTTAAGGCCAAATATTATAAGAACACACAAACAGCCAAAACCCCGATCACGACTCCAGCGCATGCAGCACATCCGCCATGCGCAGACAGTCAGCATATTCCTAATAAGAACAACAAGTCCAGCGCAGCCCAGCACATCCGCCATGCGCAGACAGTCAGCAAATTCCCAATAAGAACAACAAGCCCAGCGCAGCCCAACAAGAACAACTAACAGGTCCATTGACTCCAGCCACTACGGCAGCGCATGCATCCGCCACGTGCGCCGCGTCAGCAGAAATGTCTGCACTGACCAGGTCGTGGGAATGCTAATGACATCGGACACCATAAGCGACAACGCCACAGCTACAGCGACAGCAGCGGCTCCAGCGACAGCGACGTCGGCAGAGGATAAGCTTAATAATAATTTGTAAAACTCTTTTTAGTTAGTTCCAAATTTATAATCAAATAAATAAGACGTGTTCTTTTTTTAATAAAAAGATAAAAATATCTTTTAATTCATATACATAAACATCGTATGAAAAAAATATTAATAATAATATTATGGTTCCCCTTCAGACTAAAAAATATAAAAATATATAAAAAATATAATAGTAAATTCCCCTGGGCTACTATGGGCCTTATAGACACAAAAACGGTGGATTCCACCGCTAACGTCATTAATAAGGTCGAGGTAGAAACACCAGACCTAAAAGTAATTACGATTCTACTTATAATTATTGTAGTGCTAATGTGTATTAGCCTTTTTTTAAATTGTACAAGGTGCACAATAGATGCATAAAGAAAAAATATATGAGTCGTGCAAACGACTTAGATAAAATATAAAACAAACATTACCATAAAAAAAAACAAAACGATAATTTCTTTTTGACCTTTTCTAAATAATCCCAATGGCTACGAACAAAGCGATAGCAGAAGTTTACTTACGAGACCCAAATTTTAGAGAAATGGATCAGCAATTAGTAACCATAACAGCAATAGTCATATACGAACTTATGTACATATATATAAATACTTATAATCTTGATCACTCACCTCTGATTTATTGCTCAAAAACGCAAGAAGGAATAGTATTAAGTACCATTCCTGGTATACAAGTGAGATGAGTAATTATACGTTAGATTTTGTTGTATTTAAAAAACAACACCCCATTTTAGAAAAAACCGACGTTGTGCATTTGCACAAATAAATGAAGAATGTCAATAAATGGAATGGATACAAATCGTTACCATTCTTAGAGAACAACGTGCCGAGTTTGATAAATCTTTCAAGTGCCTTAACAAAAGTGCACTGATTTCAAACGATACAAAGTCAAAACAGGTTAAAGTTCTTATTGATTCCTACAATACGATCCGTCAACTTATATGTGACAATGCAACAAAATTAAAAGATTTGCATTTAACACAGGCAGTTGAGCTATTAAGCACTTTAAGAGAAAACATTAAGCGAATTTCGGATAGGCATAAAATAACAATATTCCTTCAAAATTCACTTAACACTTCAGCGTCATTCGACGAGAAATCACTTTCATCCCCAGTTGATATTAAATCAATGGAAACTGAAGTAAAAACCCCAACAACTGGCAACACAATGACCCAAACAAAACTTTTTAATTTGATTGAAGATTCCAACTACATGGCGACCGTGACAAGTTTCACGAAGCTGTAATGTCATTACATAATTACATATAATTATTAAAAATAACATAAAAAGTGTATGTGGAACAATAAAATATACAAACAAACAGCAAAGTACATTTACATATATGTGTGTGTATTCTGATTTAGTACTTTATGATATATAAAGAATTAAAACAATAAGAAATATTAAAAGTGAAACAACACAAACACATGTGTAGCCTGTGCGATGACCAGCGCCCAGTTAAGCCCTATGAGTGACGACTACATAGATTCTGCTCCTATTGAGCAAAGGGAAGCACCTTCCATCCAGGAGTACCTGGAGGTGTTTCCAAACGATGGACCACGCCCACTCACAATAGCTGATTACCGGGCAAGACAGGAAAGGAAACAAAACACAAAACAAAAAACAAAGCGTGGAGGGAAAGTCCACAAATTGTTGCAGCAGAAACGGCTGGAGCAGGATCTACTGACGGCAGCAACAACAGCAGAAGACCGACAGCGCTGCATAGAGCGCATCAAAAAATTAAAGGAGGACCTTAAACTTTGCAACCGAGCAAAGCCGCGCAAGGAGGCCACAAATATGCGTAAGCCCTAACTTGCCATAGATATAACTTCTAAAAAGCGAATTGAAGCACGTTAGTGCAATTCGCAAAACACTAAAACCTGTTAGGCTTTCACTACTAACATATGTGGTTGGAGAATTCTTTTTTATGAATTGTAACATTGAATTGTGAGCCAACCACATAAACTAAACAACTAACTTTTCCACGTCTCTGGCGCTGAGTATTCATACTCAGCTGCGTTTAAAATTTTTGTGAAATTGATAAATATTGCAATAAGTTCATTGCAATAAAGATATCACTCCAATTTTGATTTTCGATCTTCATTATCATATATTTATATTTCTTTATAGAACCCCATTAAAGATTATGAAAGCAAAAGTAATTTTTCATGAACGTTTCTATATATATATCGAATAGACAGAATTAGAATTCCAATAATTATGGGATGGCTTAGTGATTCTAGTGAGGCAAAGGATAATACTGCCAACGTTGTTAACAACGTAAAGATAATTGATCACACAGACGATATAAAATCGTTGTGGATCCTGTTATTAATTATCACGATAGTGTCAGTTTTACAATTTCTGCTTACAATCTATGTTAAGCATAATAAAATTATTAAGAAAAGATACACGAGTAGGGCAATTAACTTAGATAAGATCTAAAAATGAATAAGGAGAAAATAGATCACGTTTACGTAAGCTTTCCAAATTTTCGCATTAATGCGATTAGAGTTTTATATTCCCACAGCGAATACATATCAGTAGACCTCGGATTTTGCATATTTTTTGGATATATTTTGCATATTTTCGATATGCATTAAGTTTTGTTATATTTAAACGATAAGACGTCTGCATACAAATTTTGGTACCAATCTGATGAAAAATACAAAAGATGCTAAATTCCGAGGTCTACATATCAGTATATCAGTTCGAGACTGATTATATAGAAGCTTTCGACGGAATCTGTAGCCCACTTAGAAAGGCAATGGTACTTTCAACACTACCATATGTCAGGGTAATGTGGTGTGCACATATCGAGAGCTCACTGTGTTCAACACTATGTCCAGTATATACTTCATATATACTAATAAACATAAATATTATGATACAATGACACTTAGTCATTGTTGCCTAAACATACGACATATTCAAGTGCACCGAAATACGATCGGTCACAAGTGCCTCGACTACAAACAAGCCGCGTCAGCATGTGTCCCATGCAATGACCGCTTGCACATATGCACAGCAACAACAACAACATATAAAAAACGCAGTGAGTAGAGTGTGATGTGTGCAAAAAGAAGCGGTGTGGTAAAACGACTTAAGGCCAGAAAGGCTGAACTGCTAAAGCTGTTAAACAGCAATAATGCTATATGTTGGAACAACTCGGTAAAATTAGATGCCGAAGTTGAACTATATAAAAGCATTACTAGCAAGTCGAAAAAGTCAAATACCAGCCGAACACACATCCACCTACCCTGTAATATGTAATATTGCCAAAATACTAATAAAATCTCAACCACCCCAAGCGAAAGAGATACCAACATTGAGGAAGACATGCCCGAATGACTGCGAGGGACCTTTATACTCCCCGTATTGTAAATACACCTGTGCAGCCAGCACAGGTGCCCCAACGAATTAGCCTGTGCAGCCAGCACCGGCCCCGTTTGACACATCAAGTCAGACCAGCGATAAGTGAACCGACAGCGTTTCCAAGAACGCATATTTTTCATTGCACTGCGTGCATCATTTTTTTGATTGCACTGCGATGCATACTTATTTAATATAAAACAATTGTAAAATTGAGCGACATAAAAGTTGCCCGATTAGAGTGTGGCCTGAAAACCATACACCAACACTAGGTAGGAAAACATGTACATTCACCTTGTGTGAATTCATTTTAAATTTCTTCCCGCCAATTGGCGTATAACCATTTTATCTACTTCGGCGCGATAAGCGTCAACAAAACAAAAATTAATAATATATATATATATATATATATATATATATATATATATATATATATATGTATGTATATATATAAAAAAGAATAATAATAATAATGTTATGGTTATCCATCAGATTCAAATTATAGATTCAGAAACATAATATAAATATATATTAGAACATTATATTTTCAAAACGGAGACGTTATATACCGTATACAGTAAATTCCCCTGGGCCACTATGGGCCTTATAGACACAAAAACGGTGGATTCCACCGCGAACGTAATTAATAAGGTAGAGGTGGAAACACCAGACCTAAAAGTAATTACAGTTCTTATAATTATTGTAGTGCTAATGTGTATTAGCCTTTTCTTTAAATTATACAAAGTGCACAATCGATGCATAAAGAAAAAATATATGAGTCGTGCAAACGACTTAGATAAAATATAAAAACAACTGAAAACAAAATATCAATAAAATTAAATGGCAACACTAAAGGCTATTAGACAGGTGTATGATAGGGATGCTTATTTTAAAGAAAGAATTCTAAGTTTGGTCTCAACGACCCCAGTAAGCATCAATCAGTTAGAATATATGTATGCAGAAAAATACAATATAGAATTTTCTCCTTTAATACATTGCACTAATACACAAAAGGCAATCGTATTAACAACCATTCCCGGTATACAGGTTAGATCAGTTATAGACGACCACCCAATGCTAGTGTAGCATGCGTACATATGTATATACATACATATGAATAAGGCTGCAACACTTTGTTGTTATGCCAACAGAATGCAAACATAAGCAGCGACTTTGTCGCAGCGCGCCTTACGCTAAGTGCCCTCTGCGCATATTCAAGTGCAGACGAAATATGATCCGCACTTGATAACAACGACCGCCCAAATAGCTAAGTCAGCGTTCTCACGCTTGACCGTCGCTGTGTATACATATGTGCGCGCATGACTCTCTCTGACTCTCTTGCTGTATATAATAAGCCTTAAAACCATGTATGTAAAACGGCTGCTCACCGCTTCACGGTGGACAGCTCTAACTCTAAGATTTAATCAATAAAGAACCTACATAGGAGACAGACGTCTTCTGCAGAAATACAAGTGTTACAATTATACTCGGGACGAACCATTACACTAGGCAGAACTCTTATAATGATGGTATTCATTAAATAATTCATATCCATAACTTTTAAATATTAAATGAATATTTAAAAACACAGATAAATACCCTAACAATAACGAAATCCTTTTATGGATATCAGCAAAGTTATTGCCTCTATTACCGAACTAAGAAACGAGTCGGAAAAGTCCTTTAAGTGCATAAATAAAAGTGCACCAATTTCAAACAGCACAAAATTAAAACATATTAGGGTTCTGCTGAATACATACAATGAAATACGTCAAATTGTAGCTGACAATTTGGAAAATTGTAATTCACTGCAGACCCTTCAGCTGAAAGATGTTTTAAAACGCTTAAAAGAAAATCTTCTGTATGTCGCACAACGACACACATTGAACATATTAATTCCCAATAATATAAGCCAGCCAGCTGAGTTCGATGAAACACCTCTACTAGATTCAGATTCAACTGATCAAAAAGAGTGTAAATCGGAAAACAACTCACAAGAAAATTTAATTACAATGGCACAATCAGTTGTAGAATTTATCAGACTAGCCACATCTCTGATACCAGAGTTTGACGGTAAGCCGCAAAATCTACAAAGTTTTCTGGATTCTTTTGTCAAACACAAAAACCCACCAAACACCAAAGACACTCTTCCAAAATACAATTTACAATTATCTCGGACGAACCATTACACTTTAATCTATTAGAAACCTTAAAAGGCACACATGAGCTAACAGCTATAAGCCTTATAAAAACAAAGCTAAAAGGCCAAGCGAGAAATTTAATAAGTAATGAGCAGACAATAGCTGCGATCATTATCCAACTATCAAATGCAGTAAAAGGAGAATCGGTAGAAGTTGTATCTGCTAAGCTTCTTAATCTGCAACAGAAAAGTAAAACGGCTAATCAATCCCACCCAAGAGGTGGAAAAACTGGCAAAGGCCCTTGTAGGCGCCTATATCAGAGAAGGTCTAAGCCAATCACTTGCAAACAAATACAGCACTACAACAGCTGTAAAAGCTATGACCCAAAATTGAAGTGATGTGTGCAAAAAGAAGCGATTTGGTAAACAGACTGAAGGCCAGAAAGGCTGAACTCCTAAAGCTGTTAAACAGCAACAATGCCATATGTTGGGACAACTCGGTAAAACTACATGCCGAAGTTGAACATATAAAAGCATTCCTGGCGAGTAGAAAAAGTCAAATACCAGCCGTACACACATCCACCTACCCTGTCATTGCAAATATTTCAAAACAAAAATTAATTAAATCTCCGCCCAATCAAAAGGAGATACCGAAGCTGCAGAAGACCTGCCCCAAGGACTGCGAGGGACCGCTACACTCACCTTATTGTGAGTACACCTGTGCCGCCAGCACAGGTGCCCCAACAAAGAATTAGCCTGTGCAGCCAGCACCGGCCCCGTTTGGGGCATCAAGTCAGACCAAGGATAAGTGAACCGACAGCGATGCACTGCGTGCATCATTATTTTGATTGCACTACGATGCATACTATATTATATATAAAACCATTGTACAATTGAGCGACAGAGTGTTTGAAAACCATACAAATACATAGGCAGGAAAATATTTATTAAATTAAGATTCCTAAAGAAAATTACCAAAAAAAAAAAAAAAGAGAAAAGTTAAGTAAATTAAAATCAACTCATGTTTTCATATTTAAAATAGTTTAATTTCTTTATATACATGAATACAACAACTGTGGTATGCACACATATAGAGTACACACTGTACTCTTCATATTTGAAGTACATTAGAACAGAACACACTGTAACACTTTGTTGCAGTGTATACATAAACAGTCTTAAGCATACTTCAAGTGCGAGTGTAATATCATCACATAAGTATGCTACAGACTGAATAAATTCACCGTCAGCGGTTCTCACACAAACCGACTGCCCAGTACATAAATGCATTAACACACATACTCTCTCAGCGCGGCTCTCAGCGCGGCTCTCAGCGCTGCTCTCAGCGCTGCGTATATAACTTAAGGTGGGAACTCACTTCAATCATGATCGCGATCCATGCGTGTACGTGTATTCAATAGAAAACCAACAACACATACGACTCTGAGCGCGTTCCATATGAATTGCATGCAAAAAAGTACCACCACATAGGCTAATGAGCGTAATTTGGCAACCACAAAGCTTCATGATCGGAGACAAATATCAAGCATATGTTGATATTCCTCTCCTCTTTCGGTTGAGAGGAGTGCGCTCTTTAGTTTCTGTGATCGCGCTCATCTTGATGGCGATCATAGACAAAGCTCACACGGACGACGCACACATGCATACTTTCGCTCAACTCCACGCATACAATGATGCTGGATCGCGATCAAGATTGAAGTGAGTTCCCACCTTAAGTACGCGCAGTGCGCGGCCAGCTTGACATTACTCTAAGAACCATGTGAACAATTTTGAATAAAGATCCGGAGCGACAAGAACAGTCGTTCCGCCCTTTGAACGAAAGATTAATTAAGCACAAAATTAAGTTGGTAGTAGTATAGTAGTAGTGTATACATAACTCAATTTGTAACACTTTGTTGCAAGTATAAACATACATTAATAACTTTATATGTATGTATGTATATATATATTTTATGGCGACTGTGACTTAGTCATTACCAACAACAACAAGGCGGTTGGAAAACACCAACAAAAGTCTGAGTGAGCAGAGTGCGAGTTATGGGAAGACGCGGAGGTTTAAATAACAAAATTAAAAAAAGAATAGCACACATAAAGTGGCTATTATATACAAAAACACCACCTCCCGCGTGGGCAACAGCCCAAAAGTTGCAAGCCGAACTTGATTATCTAAAATCAAGTCTTGTGCATAAGATTCCCAACACCGCAACTCACTCAGCTGATATACAAATAGTAAACAACAAAATAATTAAAAAACCTCCATCCCCAAAGCAACTTCAAAAGAGGCCTGACGTCTGGCCAAGCGACTGCCCTGGACCGCTCTACAGCAGCACATGTAAATCTACGTGCATATTACCAACGACTTGTGCGATGACCGGCACCAGTACCGCCTGAGCCCATAGGCCCAGGACAACAGCAGCAGCAAATCAACAAGTGCGAGGGGCACACCGCCACTTGCGCCATCGAGGGAGCATCAGCGTAGCAGGCCCGTGACGACCAGCTGACGCAGAAGAAATGGGTCCTGAGCAGCAGCAACTATACATAATACATGGACCGACAGCGTTTCCTAACATAATTTTTTTTAATGCACTGCGATGCATAACCATTAAAATTAATAAACATTGTAAAATTGAGCGGAACCATTTCTGCGCGATTAGAAGTATAGCCCGTAAAGCTATACAAAACAATAGGTAGGAAAATTGTCAATGCTAAGTAATTCAATTAGTAAATCTTCAGAAGAATTACTAATCAGCAGTGACAATAACATTGTAACACCTAAAATACCCAACATGGGTTTAGTAGACGTTAAGTCAGTGGATTCCACTGCTAACGTTATAAATAAAGTTGAATCAAGCAACACAGATTTAGAATTAACAAATATATTACTGGTAATCATAGTTGTTATAATGTGTGCAAATTGTTTTTATAAAATATATAAACTGCATAACAAATGCCTAAAGAAAAGATTCATGAGCCGAGCAAATGACTTGGACAAAGTTTAAGTTTGCATTTAACAACAATGATTGAAAAAAAAACGAATTCGAGCAAACAATGAATAAATAAAAGATAAATTATAAAATGTCAACACTAAAAGCAATTAGGGAAGTATATGATAGGGATGCTTACTTTAAAGAAAGATAAGCATCTATCAATTAGAACATAGATATATGGAAGCCTTTAATTTAGAATTTTCTCCTTTATTAGCTTTTTTTTTAGATTATACAAGGTGCACAATCGATGCATAAAGAAAAAATATATGAGTCGTGCAAACGACTTAGATAAAATATAAAACACAACGATAATTTCTTTTTGACCTTTTCTGATAAAACAACACTCCACTTTAGAAAAAACCGACGTTGTGAATTTGCACAAATAAATCAAGAATGTCAATAAATGGAATGGATACAAATCGTTACCATTCTTCGAGAACAACGTGCCGAGTTTGATAAATCTTTCAAGTGCCTTAACAAAAGTGCACTGATTTCAAACGATACAAAGTCAAAACATGTTAAAGTTCTTATTGATTCCTACAATACCATCCGTCAACTTATATGTGATAATGCAACAAAATTAAAAGATTTGCATTTAACACAGGCAATTGACCTATTAAGCACTTTAAGAGAAAACATTAAGCGAATTTCGGATAGGCATAAAATAACAATATTCCTTCCAAATTCACTTAACACTTCAGCGTCATTTGACGAGAAATCACTTTCATCCCCTGATGATATTAAATCAATGGAAACTGAAGTAAAAACCCCAACAACTGACAACAAAATGTCTCAAACAGCTATAAGTTTTCTCAAATTAGCCTCATCGCTCTTACCAGAGTTTGATGGAAAGGCAGAAAACTGACAAAGCTTCAAAGATGCTTTGAGTCTTATAGACTCACTAAAAGAAAATCATGAAGCATCAGCTGTCATGTAGTATGTTGTATGCCAAATGAGCATATGCCCACAGTATTGTAGAGTATACAATATAACAAGTGGTCATATGCCCAACTTTAAAGTAAGAGTAACAACTCATAACATAACGACACTTTGTTGCTATGTTTATACATTCATAAATACACATAAGTGCAGTAATACGATCCGTCACTTATGCGGACTGGCCGCAGCGTGAGATCGCTAGCCTAAGCACTTCTTGAGTATGTACCATCTGTACATATACATAACTACACATGCACATACATATATACTACAACTCTCTCTCTCTCTGCCGACGCTCTTAGCGGCAGAGCTCACTTAGAATATAAGCAAAAGATATAATTGAATAAATCCGGGAGAACACTCTCGTTTAAGACACAAGCTAGTGAACTTGATTTCTTTCTATAACAATGTACCATCTGTACATATACATAACTACACATGCACATACATATATACTGCAACTCTCTCTCTCTGCCGACGCTCTTAGCGGCAGAGCTCACTTAGAATATTGAATGTATTAAGCAAAAGATATAATTGAATAAATCCGAGAGAACACTCTCGTTCAGGACACAATCGAGTTAACAGTCAGTCTCATTAAGACAAAATTAAAAGGTCATGCGAGGAACTTGATAAGCAACGTGCAAACTATCGCGGAAATCGCTGCAAAATTATCAAGCACAGTAAAAGGCGAATCAGTCGAAGTATTGTCAGCCAAATTACTTAACTTGCAACAAAGGAATAAAACTGCCAACCAATATACACAAGAGGTTGAGCAGTTAACAAAGGCGTTAGAAGGTGCATTCATTCACGATGGCTTAACGCCAGAATTGGCCAATAAATACAGTACAAGTAAAGCAGTAAAGGCAATGACCAAAAACTGCGCTATCGATAAGGTAAAACTTATCATGCAAGCTGGCACATTCAACAGCATGAATGATGCCATATCAAAATTTGTCAACAGTTGCACTGAAGCAACTGGTCAATCTAATACAGTACTGTATTACAAGAATTACTCTCAACGCGGTGGAAACCGCGGTCGTGGAAATTATAGAGGCCGTAACTATGAGAGGCGGTCAACGGTACAATAATAGTAATTCTAACAATACCAACTATAGAGGCGGCTCGAACAGAGGCGGTTCAAATAGAGGTTATAGAGCCAATAGAGCCAACGAAAATAATAATCTAAGTGAGTAGAGTGATGTGATGGGAAATAAACGCGGTGGAGTGCAAAAGAAATTAAAAGAGAGAATATTGCATTTGAAATGGATACTCTATACCAAAACTCCAGCATCCCCATGGTCGACGGCTCAGAAGTTACAAACTGAGCTCGACTTTTTAACCAAAGTTAAAAGTTCCCAATACACATACTCACTCAAAACATATAAACACAACATATAATAAAAATATTAACCAACCGCCAACCCCAAAGCCACTGCCAGAACAGAAGAAGAGATGTCCTGACGACTGCGAAGGACCACTATACAGCCCGCATTGCTTGGGCACCTGTATCACAACGAGGGAACAAGAGAAATAGATGCAAATGCTTCTGAGAGCGCCCAACAAACAACGAATTTCTTTTTATTTGAACTGAGTGCATAATTTTTTTAATGCACTGCGATGCATAACAACTTAACTTAATAAACATTGTAAAATTGAGCGGAATCGATTTAGAGTGCGGCCCGTAAGGCCACACAACAAAACTAGGCAGGAAATAATGTAAAAAAAAAAAAAAAATAAATTTAATTAATTTTAAAATTAACCTAAAATATATACAGAAATATATATAAAAAAACAAGTAAGAACGTTGCAGTCGGCGGCGGACGCACCCGACTGCAGAATACTATGTTCCCAGTCCTATATAATATGGTTATTTGTGAGTTCGGAAAGAAATGCGATTTTGCTCCTTTGGGGGCGTGGGGGTGGGGGTGTCCAAAAATTTTTGATGCAGTTTTATCCAGGGGGTCAACATTAGTCTCTATGCCAAATTTGGTGACTCTAGCTTTACTGGTGTGGGAGATATAGGTTTTGCTCCATTGGGGGGGTGGGGGTGTGTGGGTCCAAAATTTTTTTATGCAGATCTGTCAGGAATCTCAACTTTAGTGTGTATGCCAAATTTGGTGACTCTAGCTTAAAAAATGTGGAAGATACATGTTTTCCCCAAATTTTGGGGGAGTGGGTGGGGGTGGGGGGCTGATCTTGACACTTTATAAACTGACGATATACACCAACATGTGTACGGACGGACAGACGGACATTTCGCAAACCCAATATACTATTTTTCCCTTCGGGAACATAGTATAAAAACATTGCAAAACAAAGTACTAAATCCACTCTACCCAAACAAAAAGAAATTACGAAGCCAAAGAAGACCTATCCCGCCGACTGTGAGGGACCACTATACTCACCACACTGGCGCCCCTCCAACAATAGAAGCACCCTGTGCAGCCAGCACCGGCGCCCCTCCAACAATAGAAGCACCCTGTGCAGCCAGCACCAGCACCCCAACACCTTGAACCGACAGCGCTTCCAAGAGCGCATACATATTTTTTTTAAATGCACTTCGTGCATAATTTTTTTTAATTGCACTACGATGCATATTTTTTTATTAAACAAAAATATATATAAAAATAAAGTAAAGTACATGAATGAATAATAACAGAATTAGTAAATCTGTTGAAAATTTTGAGTTAATATCACCCGCAAAAATGGGTTTGTTAGATGTAAAAGCAGTAGACTCCACTGTCAATGTAATTAATAAAGTAGCAGTAGAAAATCAAGATTCAACAATGATAACAACATTACTGATAATAATAGTAATAATAATGATCGTAAGTCTATTGTTCAAAATTAATAAAGTACACAATAAGTGTCTGAAGAAAAAGTATTTGAGTAAAGCAAATGATGTGGATAAGATCTAAAAAAAAAAAAAAATATTAAAATTATTTTTATTATTACAATGAGCTAGACTTTCTTTTACAATAGTAAAATAAAATTCTTTATACAATCATGTACCCATATTTCAAAATTAAAAAATAAAAGTAAAATTAGCTAACTATTTAAATACAAAAACAAAATTTTTAAAAATCATGAAAAGACTTTCTTATAAGGCAGATAAAAAACAGATATGGAATGGCAACAAATAAAAGCCAACCTTCAAAAAATTAAGAAAACCTTTGATAGATCTAACAAGTAAGAATGCTCTAGTCGAGTATACCCGACTACGAAACTCCCTGTACCCAGGTCTAAAACTTCCAATCATATGTTCGTCTCTTACACATGCACGCACACATACACAAAGCCGCACACACGAGAGCCACAGCGTACGCGAGGCATTTTAAGTCGTGGCTGTGCTTCTTCTTCCCCCCTCGCTCCAGTACTGAATGTTGTTCGTTGCATAACTTCCGTGTTTATTATCCGATCAACTTGAAATTTGGACAGTAGATTAAGAGTGCCTTAAGTAGTGTACATGCCAAATCCCAAAGCTATATCTTTGAAACTGTGGCTTTTGATCGATTTGCGGGGGAACGGGGTAAGATATTAGAGATTGGAAACTAACTTGATCTGCATATGGTATACAGGAACCTACATTCCAAATGTGGTGTCTCTAGCTCTTATAGTTGCTGAGATCAACGCGTTCATACGGACAGACAGACAGACGGACAGACAGACGGACATGGCCAAATCGAAATCTCTTTTGATACTGATCAAGAATATATATACTTTATAGGGTCGGAGATGTCTCTTTCTGCCTGTTACATACTTTTGCACAAATCCAATACCCCCTTTTTACCCATTTTATGGGTACAGGGAGTAATAAATGTCTCTCACAAAATAGAAATATTCTCCCAGAAACTATAAATAAACACGCAATGATATTAGTAGACTACTTTAATGAAGCAAGAATACTAATACATAACAATAATAACAACAATAATAAAATATCTTCAAATTACACTTTATTACTATTACTACACGGGTATAACTATCTTCACAGCATTAATATTCGGATGGATGAAGCGACGCACGATCCTGAAATTTAATAAACCTACGACAGGCAACGTTCAGTCCATGCCCTCGTTATGGCCATCACTTCAGTCTAGGGGGAGAGGAGTTACCATACCATCCTCTCTGACCGAGATGGTCACACACCCCCCACCTAAACCCCCTAGAGCTATGTAATACTGCGACTCTGCACGGGTCATCAATCGTCACACATGCCACTATACACATGTAGTGCAATGCACCCCCACCCCCCACCGCTCAACAACATAAGTGCATTGCCACTTCACGAGGCCTGAGCCAGCATGGGACAGGATGCCCACACAGTTAGCCCACTAAGTACCCATACTGTACATTATCCTATTATTATACCCTCTAATTATTATACCCTCTGCTAGGGTATTAAGAGAACATTACACCGAACACAGTTGTCAAAACCGAAAAACTTGAGATCGCTTAAATATCTCTAGACAAGCAAATATAAACTGCATTTCAAAGTATTTTACAAATATTTATATGTATTTCTGTATCACCAGCAAGTTTTAAAGTATATGAATGTAGTATGTATGTAGATTATTTTCAAGTTTGATAATATCATTACTTTGAAAACAAGTATCTACTTTGACTGATTACAAAACTCAAATGGCGGCAGTCTTGGTATCTGGCTAAACTCAAAAATTGCGTAGACGCTGTTCTGTAACAAATTCCTTTAAGGTAGTCAAGTAGTCAATATAAATTGTACAGATATTCCATGAAGATGAACAGATCGAAAAACTGGCTTAAGTACAATATATATAGAATTTCTATACTGATACTAATGCAATAAAATGGAATTAAAGAAGGCGCCAGTAGCATTTGTATTCCTTTCATAAGAACACCGTCCGACTCAGGTATTCAGCACAGTGCGATTGCGCCCATATGTGCTTCATAAAACGGACTAGCCGTAGGTTATGGCCAGGATGGGTATCTCAGAGTTCGGAATACATAGCAAAACTGCGCCCAAACCAATCCAATTTGCACTTTTTCCGGCAGTCAAGAAGTTGACCACAACTAATTGTCTTTATTTGCAGTATTTCGATCGACAAATTCATTGGCTTAATATCTGTTCCTTGGCTAAGAAAATGCTAATAATAAACCACGTCTGGCTCTTTTCGAGATTCGCTTAAAGTCAGCCTGCCGCCAGTTGAGTTTGAACAGAGTGTACCAAAATTCGAGCAATGTATCTTGCGTAAATTTTGAGACACCCTTTATAAGTATTATTGCAATGCGAGTAATTTTTATTTCATGCGGCTTTACACTGTATACTTTAATACTGCGTATTTTGATACTATATTATAATTGTGAAATCTTCTTCACAGGCAGGAAAAACTTTTAAGTTAATATAAAAATTGTTTCGGTTTTGACAGACGCATCTAAAGAAATTCAAATGTTTAACACATATTAAACTGCAGTCTGAAGATATCTTCTGCAATGACCTATGTATGTACATAATATTGCAGACCAACACTGTACATATATGTATGTTAGCACGACTTTATTAAACTCCCTGTATTCACTTTATACCACTTTTTAATCGAATCTAAATCGTACACATAAACTTCCTTAAACATTTCTAAATTGCCGCTGTCCGACGCTGTACCGATCCGCATTATTTCCGAACTCAAACTGAATTCAAGATCTCTAAATTGCCGCTGTCCGACGCTGTACCGATCCGCATTATTTCCGAACTCAAACTGAATTGAAGATCTCTAAATTGCCGCTGTCCGACGCTGTACCGATCCGCATTACTTCCGAACTCAAACTGAATTCAAGTATCAACGCGACCAGCAACGCGACCAACACATGCTGCATCATCGAAATTTCCGAAGAGCGGAATGTACGCTCATATGTTTATGAGCTCGTACATATGTATGTATATATGTATGTAACCTATGTATGTAACCTACTGCGAGCAGTACGCTCATAGCATGGCGTATTTAGGATCTACTCAACGGGTGGCAGATTGTAAATCTTCTTTGTCTGTTCAACTAATACAACATGTTGAGCATACCCAACTACAAAATTTTCTGTACTGAGGTCAAAAATTTCCAGTCGGATTTTTGCAGACTTTCAAATACAAACACACATACACAAAAACACATACATACACAGCACAAGCGACAGCGCAAGCGGGGCATTTTAAGTGGTGGCTGTGCTGCTTCTACATCCTCGCGCTACAGTACTGAATCTTGTTTGTGGAATAACTTCCGTGTTTATTATCCGATTGACCTGAAATTTGAACAGTAGATTAAGAGTGACTAAACTATTGTACAAGTTAACAAGCAAGTTAACTAGTGGCCCTCGCTAGAACTTCTCGAGTAACCCGCGCGCCCGGAATGCTGACGCATCAGATTCGCGCTGCAACATTCCAGAAAATTCCAAAGCACTTGAATTATAAATGCACTATTCCGGCATTAGCCGTACTGAACTTTATGTGTTTTATTTCTAGGCCCTAAGGCTGGCAACAGGAGAACTAAAAATATTAAAATCTAAATTAAAAGAAGTTAATTTGTATAACCCCATTTTACTTCCCACATATATCCAAAACCCAATTTCCCCTTTGCGGCCTATAAATAATAAAGTTCAAGAATTGCTTAACTCCATAAATGCAAAATAAGCAATATATTAAAATAATGAAGTAAACAGGAAATGCACAGGTCGACGATCTCGCCAAGTTATTAAGAAATATACAAAAAATATATTAAAATAATAAAGTAAACAGGAAATGCATAATTCATCGATCGTTATTAAATGCAGACTAACAAAAGGCCAACGATCTGACACACGTCAACCAGAGTAGTTCGTAAGCACTTTTGTAAACCTAAACTAAGTTTTCTTTTAAAACCTTATCAATAAAGAGTAGTTAGTTGATATTCACTACTTAAGCCCGAAAGACGTGTTTTAATTGAAGTTGTTTAATATATTTTTTTAAAACTTCCTTTCATTAAAGAGGGTCCAGTGATTTTTCGAATCAAAACTTACAAATCAGTCCGCAAAGTAAAAGTGGTGCATTGCATAATAACTACAAATCAGTTAAACATTGCATTGGCAACCAAAGTGAAATAAACTAGATCGAGATAAAATCGATTTAGCAGCGCAGAGATAATAAATCCTACTAAAAATCAGTGGATCAATCGAACTCAAAAGAATTGCTTCGTACTACAACGGAAGAATGGCCCACGATAATGCCCAGATTCTCCAAGCGGATCTGTTGGAACAACTGGCCATAAGGGAAAGACAATTGGAGCAATTACAACAGGCATATGTACAGCTCCAAGGAAATGGCAATAACACGGCCCAACAAGAGCGGTTATTCAAAAACATCAGCCGATTGGCGACGTTTACGGGAACGGGGGACATTTCCATAAACAACTTCTTCAGTAGCGTGGAATACCAACTTCAAACCATAGAGGATCCACACCTTAAGCGAGAAGCCACACGGACAATATTTTACAGGACGATTCAGGGTCAAGCGAAGGATGCGGTGATAAGTATTCCGGAGCCAGACAACTGGGACTTACTCAAAACCACCTTGAAGCTGAGATACAGACCTGACACAGAGCCTCATCAACTTTACGAAAAGATTTGCGACCTAAGAGTGAATTCGAATCTTCTAATGACAATAATACTGATGACGATGGCTATAACGACAATATCGGGAACATAAGCGATTCAACAGATACCTGATCAGGACGGGTATGCACAAATAGATATGAAAAATCAAAATATTTTCATTACGACGGATATTGTAGTACACATATTAAATTAAAAAGACATTGACAATATTTTAAACGAAATAGGAAATAACATAGAAATGATTAATAATGACAACAAGCACATATTAGAATCGGAACTAACTGAAACAAAACACAAATTGTATACCCTATATGGCAACCATAATCGCGAAAGAAGAGGATTCATTAATGTGGTAGGTAGTTCAGCAAAATGGTTGTTTGGAACTATGGACGAGGAAGACAGGAAAGAAGTTGAGAATCATGTCTCCACATTTAAAGAAAACACGCAGGAAACATATGAACCATTAAACAAGCAAATTTATATAAATGCGTATTTCAATGATACAATAAAATCAGATAGATTAGCAGTAGAAAGACAATTAAACGAAATTAGCAAATTCGAAAATAACAGATATCAGGAGAATTTATATTACGACCAACAGATAAAAATTCAATTAATGCAAGGGTATCCAACGGACTCTTCAGAAGAAAATGAGTAATAAGATAGGTACAACAAACACCACCCCCCCCCATTTTTCCTTTACAAAATTTTTTTTTATAAAAAAATATCTTTAATGCATATCATATGTAGAGAAGGCGACATTGTATGGTACAGTGTCTAATAAGGGAATTATTTCTTTTCTTTTCGCTCAGCGTACAATTGCCCGATCGAATTGAACCTTTCCCTACAAGCACTTATACGTTAGGGAACTTGAGAAATTATGCACCCACACTATAGTACATCGTCAAAATAAAAAAATATATGCTGTCGAAGGAAAATTTTTGTTATTTCCAAAAAAAAAAAAAAAGCAATATAATCACCACAATATCATTGCAGATACTGAATCGGCATACAAGGCATAAAACGGATGATAAATAATACACACACACACAAACGAATCACCATGACCTGGGGACAAGATATGACCATAAGAGAAATAAGTAGGGAGGAACAAATAGCAAAGTTGGAACTCGGACAGGCAAGGTTAATCATGGGATATAAGCAGTTCAATCATATTATAGAGTTAGGGGAATACACTGAAAACATATTGGGGTTAGAAGAAGCTTTGGAATCAATCCAAAGTACTGAATTCTCGAGAGAAACAGTTAGTATTTTGAAAACAAAATTTTAGCAGGTAAAGGACAAATTATTCACAATATTACCAAGACAGAGACAGAGACGAGGAATTTTCAACGGACTAGGCAGCATAATAAAGGTAGTGACGGGAAACATGGACGCGAACGATCAGGAAAAATAGAAAAGGCCCTTGAAGATAGAGAACAGAGAACAAATAAAATTAGTAAGATAATTAACGAGCAAACAGAGTTCGATAAAGAGATAATCATAAGATTGAATAACATTACAGATCATATTAATAAAGAACAAAACATTATAACTAATTTCTTAAGTAATTATAAAAAAGGATATGTATAAGGAACTAAGCCAAGAACACAACGAAATTCTCGTTCTACAATACGTTAATCGGATTAACTTCAATATTGATCTATTAAACACACACCTAACAAATATAGAAGAAAGTATACTTTTGTCAAAACTTAAATTAATTCCAACATTCATATTGTCCCAGACCAAAATTGAAAAAATGATAACCTTTATAGAAAAACAAAAATTAGAAATAATATCAGACGAACATTTATACAGATTGCTTCAATTAGCAGCAGTTGTTAATGGTACAGACATTATTTTCCAAATTGATGTACCAATTTTTGAAGAAAAACAGTATACATTATATCATGTCATTCCGCTGCAATTTACTTATAAGTATACAAATACGCTATAGCAAATAGTGTTAAACTAAGGTTTTTAAATCAAAAATGTCAAAGAATCCATGACACATATGTTTGCGAGAGTAGAGACACTGAAATAAACAAGATGGACGCCGAATGCTTACGAGGAATCTGGCGACAGGATACAGCGACATGCGACGTCAAAAGGATTGGAGAGCACGAAATGATATTGGAAACGGAGGAGCAGACGATCTTTATATTCAACGCGCAGAACCTAATGACAAATTCAACTTGCAATGACCCAAAAAGTATAAATGGATCAGCGGTAATCACTTTTAACAACTGTTCGCTTCTAATTAAAGGCTTTCGATATGAGCAACCCACCTAGGAAAAAAGTGTTTTGATTAAATTCAATTCCAAGGTTATTTCCACATCAATGGTATTATTATTATATCTGTTGTTGAAAAATTGAGCTCTTTCTCAAAAATATGATATTTTAAATATCATATTTGAGGACCATTATTAGCAAACAGCTCACAGAGATCCCAATAGTTAGTTAATAAAAATAGTTCAGTCCGATAGTATATAATCCATATACTAAGGTAAAAGTTATTAATAAGAAGGTCATAAATCTTTCCCGTGGCGCTCTTCCAAGGTGGAAGTTATATTGTATATATATCTATCACTATAAACAAAAAAGACTAGACAAAGTATTTATATACATATGATTTATGAATTAAATAAAAAAATGCAAAAAAGGCGGTCAAACCCAGGAAGGTAAACCTTCCCCCGGGCACATCTCACAGCTGGTTTTGTTTGAATTGGTTGTTGGTTGTTGATTGGATTTTGTGGCTGCGTTTGAAGGTTTTTCTCGATGTTTCAAACGTGTTTCGGCGTTCGTCGTAAGCCAAGCGACGAGTCCTGTGGAAGTTTTTTTTTTTATTTTTTTTTTTGTGGTTTTTTCTTGTTTTGGGTGTTTTGTAAGTTCTTTAACTTCACAGTTTTGTTCTGGTGTTTCCAGGCGAGGAACACCAAATTTGCTTTGCGGTGTTTCCAGGCGAAGAACACCACAAATTTCTCTACGTCGTTACGGAACTTCACAGTTTTGTTCTGGTGTTTCCAAGCAAGGGAACACCAAATTTTCTTTGCGGTGTTTCCAGGCGAGGAACACCACAAATTTCTCTACTTTGTGGATTGGCATTTTCCATTTTTCTTCACGTTTTCCGTGTTTTATTTTCATAGTTGTTTGTTCGTTTCTCCAACGAGTTTTCACATCATAATGACTTTTCTTCATTATTTCTCATATAAGTACAATTCGAGAAGTTGTTCGAATTGTACTTTTATTTATTAGCTACCTACAACACACATTCCCACCTGGAACTGTTGCGTGTGGTATTATTCATATATATTCAGATATATGGTTATCTCTCAAAGTTTGCGTCACAATTAGTCAGGGATGCGACCAACCCTTGAAAGCTGTGAGACGCTCGACCGCCCGAAGTACACTGCAAAGGTCCCCGTATTTATATGCACATCCCGCGGAACTGCCACTTGGGAATTTTAAGCCAGTGCAAAATTTGTACGTGCGGCATTGCCTAGCTTGCTGGGATGCCAGAGAGCCAACTGGCTTGCCGCTCTCAGAGAGCGCATGTTGTGCAACGTGTGTACAATATAATTTGCTTACTACCCTCGAATTCTGTGCACGGTGTTCAGCGGCAGGTAAACTAACATTTGGGATTATCGTTGATTTAAATTATTTTTGGATATTTAATATCATAAGTATAACTGAGCAGTATGCAATGGCCACACAGCTATGTATATGGCAGATAAATTAAAATATTTCAATCAATTCAACACAATCGATTTTTAATGCAGCCAAACACACAATTTGAGCACTTATTTTGCCGATGCAACGAAATACATTGAGACTGTTATATAAAAAACTAAATAATTAACATTATAAAAATATGTAAACCTTTTTGATTTGAGTTGAAGAAAAGATAAGGCATACGTTTTGCTCTATTTTAGGTCGCTTTAGATGTTGTTACCTTCTATGTGTTGCGCCGGTTATGCCGCTAGTCGAGGTGAACGGTATTTCACCCGCTCAGCAATTGAGAGCAGTATATTAATAATGCCTGCCAACATACGGAACACAACAAGTGCTGAGTCAGCCGTTTAACTTTTTCTAAAGGATGTGGCGTATTGGCAAAGCAGCGCACTCTCTTTTTGAAGAACCAGGTTCGAATCCTGGGGCGCACCAAGTCATATTTATTTTTTTTATATTTTGTATACCTTTATCGAACTGTGCTCTAAAATTCGCGTTCATATAAAATTTTTTCATATTAAACAGTAAAATATTTGACTATTTTGCTTGGCCTTTGTGCGACCATACACTTTTTTGAGCTCAATTAATCCATTAATTATTTAAAAAAAACAAAAATAATAATTAAAAAAAGGATTTTATCGTCATCTAAGAATACTTTTACGTGAAGTTGAACACGCGCCTCAATATGTTTCCACGCGTTGAACGCTTAGTGGTCTCAGCCAAAAAGGATTCGAGCGGCGTTGGGGAAAAATGGGACCTAGATTGCCACTCAGTGCTCATTGTGTGCAGGATGTGGCCTTTTGTCAGAGCTGCACACTTTGTTTTAAAGAACCAGGTTCGAATCCTGGGGCTTACCAAAATATATTTATTTTTTTTTATATTTTGAATATCTCTATCGAACTGTGCTCTAAAATTCGCGTTTATATAAGAATTTTGTATATTAAACAGTAAAATTTTTGACTATTTTGCTTGGCCTTTGTGCGACCATACACTTTTTTGAGCTCAATTAATCCATAAATTATTTAAAAAAAAACAAAAATAATAATAAAAAAAAGTATTTTATCGACATCTAAGAATACTTTTAAATGAAGTTGAACCCGCGGCCTTCGTAGGTTTCCACGCGTTGAATACTTAGTGGTCTTAGCCAACAAGGATTCGAGCGGCGTCGCGGAAAAATGAGAGCTACATGGCCACTCAGTGCTCATTGTGTGCAGTATGTGGCGTTTTGTCGGAGCTGCACACTCTTTTTTTCAAGAACCAGGCTCGAGCCTGGGTCCCCAAATTTTTTTTTTTTTTTTTTTTAAATAAACCTATCATATTCTTTTTTTTTTTTATATCTTTCTATACTCAATTATAAACAATGTTCCAGAGAGAGCTCCTCTTGCAAGTTTGCTTCTAGAAATCCATTAGATTCAAGAGGTCTTAAATACAAAATGCTGATTCGTAGTTGTGTACAAGTTGTATTTGTTTTGATAACGCCTTTGTGTCCTTTGCCAATGAGTGAATTCGAGTGTGTATATGTACAAATAACACAGAAACATACTTATAAATATACATATGTACATAGGTGTTTACATACCTACTTCTGTGGGGCATACGCATTTGTTGCCGTAAAGCAAAGGACGTGAAGAGTTTTGGCAATTGTTGTGCGAGTTCTTGTTTTGGGTTAATTTCAATTGTCGCTTTAGCACATCCCAAAAAATACACTGCAATAATTGATATGAATTGGTCATTAATTTATAATTTTATTGTACATTGTAAATATTCAGTGGCCAAAATATAAGAAAATGATGATGTTTACAAAATGCAATCTTAAATTGATATTTCTATTACGTGTGACATTTCTGATTCCGATCAAATCATATTGGAATCGAAAATGTTAGCTGTTCTGAGTTCCTAAAAGGACTTGAAAATTTGGTTTTAAAAACATTTCCTTTAAGCAAGTGAAATGAAAACTATTCGAATATATATTGAAAATTTAAAAAAAAAAAAACAACGGTTGTCTTACTGCAAACGATCCTGATTGAAAGGTGAACAAGCCTGTTAGCCCCTTAATTTCACGGTGTACTTCCTTATGTGTGTAACAGACGTTGTAGTATGTCTGACCTCCACGCATTCGAGCTTATATATATATATACAAATGTATATGTATGTGTATTGCAAATATTTGCGTAGTGTAATTTAGTTGTACAAAATGTATCTTAAAGCATACAGTTTGCTCAAGACTTTTCACAGCTTTCGCTTCAGTTTCAGTTTCAGTTAGGGCTTCAGTTTGAGTTCCGAGTAGGCGGCCTACTCTACTCTTATGACTAAACCTAAGTAAACCGACAAAACTTTGAGCGATTTCAGCGTGGGAGCAAAGACTATTCAAGAACAATAATAATAGAAACAAGAGCAGGAATAGGAATATACATAGTATTGTATGTAGTTGGAATACTCACTTATAAGCATACAAAACCAAACGTGCTAGCTTGAGCATATTTATTTAAAGGCAACAAGCACTTTGCTTACTTATCATAGTTACATCCAGGCCCAGACCCACACCCAGACCGAGAGCCGGAGTCAAAGACAGAGTCAGACCCACACCCGTACCCCGTACCCTACACAGAGCCATGCCCCAACACGGAGATGGTTCCGGCCATTTCAGCTACTTTGCTATTATTATGGCTATAAACTATTATTCTGCCAACTAGCTGCCTGCTGTTGATATTTTTCTAAATTTAATTGCATTTCTGCTTGTCGGCTGGCAGGCTGGTCCAAGTATCTGGCTGTCTGTCTCTCTATCGCGCCATCCTGGCCTGGCCTGGACTGGACCAGGCCAGGCCAAACCAGGACGATGCCCATACCGAGGACTTGTAGCAGCAGGAGCAGCATTAGAACGTCAACGACAAGACAACTCAATTTGATGGCAAATCACATCATATGCTTTCCAAACACGTCCTCCACAACGCAAAAATTTAAGTCACGAAAACAATTTTGTGAATTGTTGGCGGCCAGTTGTCATTGCTGTGGCTCAAATGTTCCTTTACCCTCCTTTCCTTCCTCCCCAACCGTTCCACCAGCTAAACTGTTTGTATCTGTCGCAGTCCTTTAAGCAGTCGGAAATGGTTTGAGTGGATTACAGAGCTTTATTGTCCTGCTCCCCAACTTCAATCAGCTCGTTATCTGTCGCGCCGCGTCAATAAATAATGCCAAAATCGTAGCCCAAATTCAAAACAGTTGCGTCTTGAATTTGCATTAAGTCAGCCGCTTGGCCAGGACTTTCATTGCTTATACAGGACAACACGTACACTTCGCACTCTTTAATTGGGTTTGCATTAGAGATTGTATCAGCACGAGACTCCCGCCGGCCCTGAAAAACTCTTCTGCATCGGGTTAAATTTCAAAATTATCCCAAATACTCCAGCGTTTCCTTTTTATTTGCTTGCAATTTCACTGCAGCTGTAATTTTGTATTTAGCGTGAAACAACTCCCCAAAGTCCTGACAAGGAATGCATTAAGAACTAAGCTGCACGAATTCTTGAGATCAAACCACATTAGTATTATTATCATTTATTTATTGTATCTTAGAATTTATTCTAGGTAACAACTTTTAGCCAGAGCAACAAATGCTTTTAGGCTGTTTAGTATATATTTGCAATTGCTTACAATTAGTATATATATGAGTTCATGAGTGTTTAATAATATTATTAGTCAATTTTAATTATGTATAATTTATATACAAATTTTATGTATGTTTTCGATTGAAGAAGACGTTTCCGACCCAACAAATTATATGTATTCTGAATCATAATGAATAGGCGAGTCGATATAGCGATTTCCGTATGTCCGTCTGTTTCTATGCGAACTAGTCTCTCAGTTTTAAAGCTATCGTAAGGCCACTTCTTTTTGCTGCTTATGTCGGAACCGGCCGGATCTATATAAATTTCCCAACAATTTCCCCCATTTTCTATTACAACAAAACCCATTCACAAAAAATTTTTAAAAACATTCTCCGGAACTCCCCCCAATCCCTTTTTTTTTTTTTTTTTTTTTTTTTTCAATTTTTAAAGCTCTCAATATTTTTTAGATTGGCCTCTGTAATTATTGTAAGGGAAGGAATTTTAAGATTTTTGCATGTGTTGTGGTTGTGTTGGCAAATTCTGCTGATGGCAAGGCAACAGAGCACTAAACATCATGATTCTGGTGTCGATAACAAATAACAAATGAACCGAACTAGAAGCGAGAGTCGAGAGTCTCTGTCTCTCTCGGTATTCCAAAAATATTCTTCTATACAGAATACAAGGTGTTGAGCAAGCTCAAGGAAGATGTTTTTCAATAAACTGCAAATTACGGATATACTAAAAGTATAAAAAGACTTCGCACAATAATTAATCCTTTGGTATATGCGATGCACCTTTTACTACTACTATTATATACATACGTGTCATTACATACCTAACAAATTTAAGGAAATATGTGATTTAATTTGGGTATCAGACTGGATTAACCTAATCCGGACTCAAGTTTGAATTGCGAATGCTTATTAACCTCGATATCTGTAATTTAAAATATATTTTTTAACGTCTAAACTGTATGTATAAATAAGTTTATGCAAGCCGCCGCCGCTGAGATTCGAACCCGCGCCTATTGTCCAGATGTTCTTGTGCTTGTTTATAATATGTGTGTATAAACTTTCTATATAATATATGAAATATAAATTACAAGCACGTAAGTTTTTCAGGTAACTATAGCAGTTACACAAAATGCCTTTCAGCTAGATTTGAGCAATTAATTTGAGCAGTAGTAATAAAAAATAATAATAATTCCGGATTCTAACTCGGGTCTGCGATTGAGTCAGCTATAAATATATATTTTACTATAGTGTTAACATATATATGTATGTACATATGTATACTAGCTGGTAATTACCCGTCCTTGCCCGGCGAAATATTTAGTTTAAAATACATTATGTTGAATTTGACTACTTTCGTTAACCACAAGAAATACATAAATATATAATGCAGTGCCGATTTACTACTATAATATTATTGTCAGTAGTATTGTGTCGTAAATCAGCCCAGTAGCATTCACATTCTATTTTCAAAGGTACATAATTATAATAATAATAATAATAATAAGCTTATATGATTAAAATCACCAAATCGTAGTTTCACAAATATAATTGACTCCATCAGCAGCGCGCCATCTACCGTAGATCGATAGCAAAGCATAGGCAGAGTCTGAGAGACAAGAAATATGGCCATTTCAGTCGCACTTATAAGTTTAAGGCCGAGAGTGCGATACAAGAAAAGATTTTTATCTCTTTTGTACTTTAACGTTGTTATCTGGTGCATACCGAGATTTTCATGCAATTTTCAAATACAATTTTCTTCTACTTCCCGATATATAATTAACCATTCTTTTCGACAGTTCCACCTTACTTTATAAGAGGAAGGTACTCTACAAATTGCAGGCTTCTAGCCTCTACAACGCTTGGGCTGCCCAAAAGTCGCCCGTCAGTCAGTCAGTCAGGTTGAATTCTTTTTATACATATAGATAAACTTCAAAATCTCAGGTTATACATATATCAGTATATAAATTTAGTTATTTTCCAAAAAATTGAAAGTTGCTATTGAGTGGCATTTAGAATGTGGCCCTATCTACATGGAGCACCTTCTGGCGTCCATTATTGTTCATACTTATTCTACTTAATTTTTTTTTAACTTACTCGCATAATATAGACACTTGAACAGATAATTAATTACCGTTAGCTGCTGCTGCTTCTGACGCCACACCTACCAATTAATTTTGCATTTTGAAGCGTTGCCGCAGCCGTGAGTGCATTCGTAGCCCGATTCCAAAGCAAACCAGTAAAAAATAAGTAAGATAGTTGTCGAAAGGTCCCGACTGCACTATACCCTGTTCGCAGTCTACAACATTTTGGGGTGTCACAATCGGTAGTCCGTTTGTTTAGCCAACTCTAACTATAAAGGTGTGGAAGATATAAGTTTAGCTCATTTGCGGAGTAGCGGAGGGTTCTTTTGTCAAAAATAAGCAAGGAGTCAACAGGTTATCAAATTTAGTGACTCTAGCTATAAAGCTGTGAAAGATATGGGTATGCTCGTCTTAACACTTTATCAGCCGGATGTACGAATAAACCCATGTGCTTACCAAATTTGGTTAATGCAACTTCAAGGGTTCATACGGACGGACACACACCCAATATACTCAATATTGAAAAAAAATAATTTCCAAAACAGAGTATAGAAAAACAAAAAGACAGCTGCCAAAATGGGCGTTGCGTCGCCCAGTTAAATGAAGGCCTGTCAGCGGCTGGGGGTTAGAGGTTGGGCAGTTGGGCAGTTGGGTGGTGCTGAAGGCTCTCCTGGTCTGGCAATTGAATCTCCGTTGGCCGCATCGGCCGCATAGCAGAAGGGTTATCATTACTTCCACATAATTTAATTTCGGCAGGCAACGACCATTTGCATTTCAATACCAATAGAAATGGTGCGGTGGGGTTGAGGTTGAGTTCTTGGTAGGATGTACGGGCACTTCTCGTCCACCGTCCACCGTCTATCGTTTTGGCCGTTTCACATTTTTCTTACCATTTTTCAAAGTTTTGCCGGCTGCTCATTGCACAAACTGAATTGAATCAGCACATTATGAGGCTATGCTGGATACCCTTTTGTTATACACCCGCAATCCCCATTTTCTTCATTTCGTTGCCATTTCATTTGAAATTTGGCGGCCCAGTTGCTGAGAGATGCTGCTGCCAGATTTTCCATCATCATTCATAACAAAAGCAGTTGGCAGTTGCAGCAGACTTGGCCACACGCCCCACCTCTTAGCCTCGTTTCTAGCCATGCCCAGGCAATGAACTAGCCCATTTTTTTGCGACATTTCCGTTTGCATTTGGCAAGCGGAAACGTCAGGCTTGGACAATCAAGCTTGGACGTGGAGAAGCCACGTTTCTTGTTGTTGTTGTAGTAGTTGTTCTTGTTGTTGCTGCTGTTGTTGTTGCTGTTGTTGTTGTTGTTGTTGTTATCAACACAAAAGGCATAGTCCAACATTGTTTGGTGTTGATAGCTGCTCATGAATAACAAATGCACACGGCAGGTGGGTCCCTCTATCTTTTCTATCTTTCACCGAGCGTATGTGTGTGTGTGTGTGTGTGTGTGTGCGTGTGTATCTTGCTTGTTTGCATTTTGTGGAAGAGCTTGTGTGTGTGTGTGACCATTCCTAACTTGTTTATAAATTGTCTATTGATTTGTGGCCAACCAAGGGACAAGTGGATCAGCCAGCGACCATTCAAGCATTTGCCCATTTCAATCATTTCACTTGCCAAAAAGTGCTAACCAATTAAATCATTTTTATAGCCAAATGCTGTACAAATTTAGCTTTAGCACTTCCACTCGCATCCTAACCCCGCCCCCCCCTCCAACCACATTCCCATTCCCATTCCCATTCAGTATTGTGCCTTTGATTGATTCGTAGCTTGACTCACATTGCCAGACAACCTCCATCGATAGTTCGCAATAATCAAAATCTAAACGTCAATTTCAGTTCCCAGTTGGTTCAAGCCGGAACAGAAAAGCGAGTGAGCGGGAGATTGGGATGTATAGAGATATGGAAAGGAGAAAGGGGCAGGGGCGGAGCGAGCTCGCTGTCGATGTCTCATTGAAATGTCAAATGCATTTTACAATTGCCATCAATTTCTCTTGCTCGTATCTTTCACATTTTTTTGTAACATTTAAAAGTTTCCTTTTGTATAATCCAAGCACCCGTAAAATAGTTTGTAGAGGCGGATAACTCCAATTACCATGCGTAAAAAAAAACAATACGGAACTCGCAAAAGGTCAAATGATGGGAGCCAAGTTGCTTAGTTGGCGAAAAAATTGTGTCATATGGACAAACGGACATGTCGCAAGACCAATATACTCTTTTTTGCTTCGAGAACAGAGTATAGCAAGTAAGAATGCTATAGTCGAGTACACCCGACTACAAAACTCACTGTGACCAGGTCATAAATTGCCGATCGCATCTTCGTACACTTACACATACGCACACACATACACAAAGATGCGCACACACAAGCGATAGCTTAAGCGACGGCGCAAGCGAGGTATTTTAAGTGGTGGCTGTGTTTCTTCTTCCCCCCGTCTTTGTCGCACCGAATCTTCTTTCGACGACTTGAAACTTGGACAGTATATTAAGAGTAACTAGTGTAAATCTCTTTTCATACTGATCAAGAATATATATACTTTATAGGTTAGGAGATGTCTCCTTCTGCCCCTTTTACCCATTTATGGGTACAGGGAGTAAAAAGGAAAGTTTCAATACCGAATATCTTCTTAAAACTGAACGGGCTATGGTTCGGCAATTGTTTGTACAACTGCTCCGGTTCGAAATGAAAAATAGTTTGAGTTTCGAACCGGTTTGGTACATAAGCTGCCCTTATACTGTATGTCTATGCATTTAAAAGGCTTAAGCTTAATACGAGTAGCAATATTCGTTCATAAGTATCCATATGTATCCATATATTAGAGGCATCGTCGATTGTGCTCATTAGACTCCCCCACCGCCAATCCCACTTCTACTCCGCTCGGGCGACCCGCCCGTCAGCCGCCATCCGTTGTCATGACAATAAATGAAATATTTTGAGCCCGTTCGATGTAATAACTCGCGCGATTTGCTGTGTCATATTTCATGCCCATGATTATAAGTCTGGCATGCGGTGCGGCGCAATAAGCGCACGCTGTTTTTTTTCTTTTTCTTGACACCGTTTACATGAAAAATACTGCATGAGCTAGTTGCATGAAGTCCTTGTGGGAAAAAGATGTACGACGGGGGCGAACGGGATGCGTTCTTTGCTTTATTCTTCTCAATTCCATGCTTGCAGTATTTCATTTTGAGTGCTGAACTTTTGGTGGAGAAGTGGAGTAAAGATTTACAATTCAACTGCGTAAATAACCACAAATGCAAGCAAATATCGGAGAAGGTAAACCAAAGGAAAAATTTGATGAAGTAACTTTTTAGCTTACTATTTCAAAGCAAAGCCAAAGAAAAAACTTCATGAAGTAACTTTCTGGTGTAAGTATAGTATTTGAAAAATAGCAAATGGGGCAGCAAAGAGGTAGGGGAGGCAGGTGGATGTTTGAAATTCGTTTCTCTGCAACGCGGAATTGCATTGCAAATGCTAAGCCCCGATGGTGCTAAGTGCAAGTATCTGTATCTGTATCTGTATCTGTATCCGTAGCTGGCTGTGTGTGCGTGTGGATTCTTGGGTTCATCACATCGAAGACCTCTACATTCTTTCGATTACACTTTACTGCATTCAAGGCTTATAGAGGCTGTCCTCGAAGTCAGCATAAATAACATAACATCAATAACGAGCAATATTTCTATCTATATATAAATGCAACTACATTTGTACCTGATAATCAGATATCTGGGTTACTTAGTATATTTAACCGCATATTTAACTATGTTGCAGGCCAATTGCCAATGCCAAGCGACTCAAGCTGGGCAAGAGTATTTAAACAATCGACAAATCGTCTGAATTGAAATATGAAAAATGTGCGCTCAGCGTTTTGCTGCAATTGTCAAGTGCACTAATAAATTTCATTTCGGCCAGTTGGCAGTATAGTGGAACCTCCTTAGACGGACGCTGTGGCCGTATATACATTTCAATTAAATTAAATCCTTGTAGAGATATACTCATATATACTCTCTAAAAAGCATTTAAATATTCGCAAATGGAAATCAAAATCGAAAAAGAATTTACCTATGTATGTATATATGTAACTAAGACTAAAGATATAAGAAGATGGTCCAATCCCATATAAGCTTGTTGAACATGAGAACAGGCTTTGGTACTTATTATAAATCTTTATTATATATCTTATATGTTAAGTCTTTGTTATATCCTTACTATGCCAAACTGAAACTTTTCTGAAATAGTTAAATCCGTTGTGCGATTATTGACTTTAGCGGGAAAATATAGAATAATGGGTGAAGGATAAAGACTTTTCCATTATTCATTGTAACTTATAATTTAATAAAAAATGAAATGTTTGAAGGTTCACCTGTGCGTGTGATTACTGTACTCCAAGCAATGATTCACTTGGTTTATTAATCACAATGGTAAATCGCGTTCAAAATATTTGAAATTAATTAGTTCATTTTGACGAAAAAAATAACAAATATATCACAGAGCACAAGGGATTTCGGACATAAAAATATGTTGTCCATAAATAGGCGCAGCTGTTTGTTATATAACTGACATACGCATTCATATATATATATACAAGAACTGGTATTACGTACATTGAAACTTTTGGCATGATTAACATTTTTGTGTGCTCTGAGTTTCTTACCGAGATTAAACTGGTTTGAACTGAAGCAGAACCATATAATTATATGAAATATTTCATCGGATTTGAGCCAGAACCATAACTAACTTCAAAAATCAAATCTATTAAGTAAATTTGATAAGCACATCATTATTACATTCGTAAAGAGCTAATATGTTAATTTACAGACCTTTAAGTCGACTTAGAGGTATTCGGGCCTGTTTTAATTCCGATGCCGATTAAATTATTCAGAACCGATATTGTTAGCTGTTCTGATCTCAGAAAAACCATTGCAAATTCGATTGCAAAGTGACGCAGGAGCTTTTTGGGCATACCCTCATACCCTCAAGAAATAAGAAGCGGTTGGTATTTCAATTAAAAACGGGTAAACAAAATCAAAAACGTTTCGTGAAATGTACTTGGAAAATGGTCGGATTGTATATTGCTCAGCAAATAATTAATCATTAACGTCTTCAGCGTATTTAGATCACTCCCAGCACACTTACGGAGTCATAGACATGTGCTAATATTTTTGTAGAGCTTTAAAATGCCAATCGGACGAGAATCAATTTGGCCTTGGAATCCCCCAAGGATTGCTCTACCCCTAAATCCTGTCGCTCAAACAGTTTAATTTGCATCATATATAAGTAGATGTTGAAATTGATGCAGTTTAGGAGCTCAGAATATGACCGATGTTAAATAGAAGCAAATTGCGCTGACCCGGTGAGTATTATTTGTACACCTAAGTATGTACATCTACACACACACATATATGTATGTGTGTACTTGCATGTGTATGTGGCAGTACTTATATGAAGTGTCGAATTCAATACTCAGCTGACTTCCAGGGCCTGACCAAAGGCTGAAAGCTGATGAAACTGGTCGCCAGATAACTAAACAGGCGGTCAGTCTGGGGCACGGCAAAAACTTTTCAGAAATTCGAATCATGTAACAAAATACATGATGGCCAAATTCAAAAGTGCCCGCACTCACCACAGCATGGTCAGGAGATAAATGCTGTGTATGCGTGTGTGTATGTGTGTGTGTGTGTGTGTGTGTGTGTGTGTGTGCAACTGCATTGACATTGCACAATGGGCCAAACATGATCTACCGGCAATAATTTTAAGAAAATGCACATTTTCAAATTTTTCTGGGATATTTACAATTAATCAATGTGAAATTCTGGGATGTCACAGAGTTATCGGTAGGTCAGTTAAAAAAATTTTCATTTTTTAATTAGAATAACATTTTTTCTTGCTTGGTTAAGTAATTGAGGATATGCCTTTGATTTTTATTACTTTTATTTATTTATATATTTATTATTTTATTATTTTATATTTATTTATTTTATTACTTAAACGAAAAACATTATTACCGAAGTGTTATTTTTAACTCCAAAAATATAAGCTAGTTTTAAGTTAATAATATTTCTGAATTAGGTATTTAATTTTAAAAAAATTATTATAATTTAAGAAAGTAATATTATTTACAAAAGAAATAACAAAGTTTAATGGAGTCTTTGTATTATAATATTCCAAGCTAATGATTTCTGTGTTTGAAAACAAATATATAATACTAGCTGGTAAAACCTTAGCGTTGCTCGGCCAAATATTTTGATTAAAATGACTCTTGATATTTATAAACTGAGGGTATACAGCAACATACATATGGACCAAGCTTGGTTGCTCTAGCTTCAAGGGTGTGGAAATTGCGTTCATAAGGACGAACGTACAGACGGACAGACGGAAATTTCGCAAACCCAATATACTCTTTTCCCATCGGGAACAGACTAATAATACTTTCGCCCATACAACTTTAAGACCCCCATTTTCCGCCTATGGGGGTGGATTATCCAAAATCGTTATGTCAAATGAGTTTACATCTAGATATTGTAAGATAAGTTTGAAGCCGATTGGTTGGTAAACAAAAAAGATGCATACAACAGATATCCGCGATTTTCCACGCTTGTGGGTGGAATTTTCAAAAGCCAAAACCCTTGGTGTGCACTTTCATCATAGATGAAATACACGGTGAAATTTTCAAATTTGAAATTGCCAATCAGTCAGTCAGTCACCAATAAGAACAAACTGTTTTATATAGATATGTATATAGGTTTGTTTTGCATATAATGTCATACATATTTTGTGGGAAAATCATTTTGGTATAGCTGGGATATACGATGAAGAACACAATTTGGAGTATTATACTAATATTGTTAATCGAAATGTCAACATTAATTGTATTCCAAGATAAATAAGGGCGTTGGGAGACTTGGGTAAAATATAAACCAAAATATATCAAAAATATTTAGGTTTTGAATTTTAGAATTAAATATAGTTGAGTGGCCTTTGGGACACCATATTTGGACACAAGAGTATTTTGCTTAAGCAGTCAAATATCGTTCTTTATTAACTACAAATGAACTGAACCTAGGCTCAAATCACCTATAGGCTTTTTACTCGTATATAATTTGCAGTAATTATTGCCAGATTGGCTTTTTGTCCCACTGTGCCTTGCAGAGGCTGCTGCCTGTGTACTTTGTGTGGGCGCAACATGTGTTTATAATTATGTTTTCACTGTGTGTTCACATTTTTAGGAGCATACTGTCCATGCTGCACGTGCAGCGAGTGTGTGTGTGTGTGTGCGTGTGTGTATGCGAGTGTATGCATACAAATTACAACAGCAACTGCAGCTGAAGCTGAAGCTGAAGCAGCCTGCAGGACAACGCATATGGCCTCAAGTTGCAATTGTCAGCGCTTCATTTGAGGTCAGCAGCGAAATGGTTCTGAGAAGGATGCTTTTAAAATTGCATGCCCAGAAACATACACAGATACACAGAGAGAGTTACACAGTATGTACTGTAGTACAGTATATGTATCTGGCTTAATTTCTTCTATTCGAGACGCTGTTAAATAAGTTGATTCCTTCGAGTCCGCAAACAGCGACAACAATTTACACGATACGCAAAATGCTTGTCACTTGCAGTGCAATGCCAACAAAAGATTCTGGTCTAGCAACCCACCCCCAGCCCCCCTCCCACCACCCACCTCCCACCTACCAACATCAATCCCCTTCCCAGCCCCCCTGCTGCTGGCCATTCAGCGATTTGTGCCAACTGTCGGCGTTGGCTTTGTCTTTTGTATGCGCGCAGTGACCTGCAAAAATGGCAGACGCTGTTATTTTGGCTCTTGGCCTGGTCGGTGCTGCACCTGAGCCGCCTCGCCCCGCTGCGTCCTTTGTTAAGCAAGGTTGCTCTCTGCGGTCAGTGCATGTTGCATATAATTTCATTCATCACACGGCAACCAAAAGCGAAATGAAAGGAACAGCATCGAGAGGAACAAGGAGCTCTCAAATCTAATCGGCAGCAGTCCTTGGTCCTTGTTGTCGCTCTTCTCATTCCAATTTTCTTTTTGCATTTCTTTCAGCATTTGTGTCGCGTTTGCCATTTAATGCTACTGCAGTCGTTTTCCTTCGCTCTTAGCCATCTTTTTTCACTTTTCTGTTTGCCAGCGCCACTTGGCCATTTTCATTTTGGGGCCACTGCCTGCGTCTATTCTGCCGACAAGCAAATATTGTCTTTTCTCAGTCGCATTTTTCAACTGACATCTCCATTCCCATTCGCATTCTCGAACCTGCCCCTCCGCCCCCAATTACTGCACCCCTTTGCATTATGCGTTGTGCATGGGGTAAAAGTATTTTTGTCACGAATTCAATAAATGATTTTTAAGCACGTCTTTATTACTTTTGCTGTTTGTGCACAATGTTTCAGGCCTTTAGAAAAACGTATATCTCTACGTCTGGACTGACTGCCGTGCCCCCTGCCCCTCTCCATTTAAGCACTCGGCATTAACTTATATACATATGTACGCCGCAAAACTGTAAGATGTGTGACTCATGCGCATACACCTAGCGAACACTGTACTCGTACTCGTTCTCGTACTCGTACTCGCATTAGAGCAGCCGAAATATTTTTCATTTTCTACAAGAAAATGCACTTTGCTAATGAATTAAATGGTTTTCCAATGCGCCAAACTGGGTACACTTAGAAAAACAAAAGTTTCGATTACACTACAAAAAGATCGACTATCTTATAAATGTTATTTATTATAATCGTATATTATGTTAATTATAACAAGTAAAATACGAGTAATTTATCCCATCTTCAATATAATAGTATATCAAAAGGTTATGTGAGAAAACAAATCTACCTCCACGGGCGGAAAACTGTTGTATGCAACTTGAAAAGTATACTTACACCCGCCACCAAGGACGGGAAATGTTCTTAAGGTCAAATGTGTGAGAGAATGTTTTTGTTAGATCGGTTTCTAAGTTCTACATATCCTATAAAACAAATTATATGGCACGGGAGTGAAAATAGTGGTAAGTAATTTTTGTTTATTTCTTAGTTTCTCATCCATTCAACCACAGCGAAGTGTGGCCGGGTACACCTGTCGTATATTTTAAAGATTTGAACTCTTGTTGTGGATATATTATTATCATTATGTCACAAAATGTGTAACACATTCCACAAAGCAGATAAATGCTTGACCAGGATCAATTGCCGGTACGATGTTAGTTCAAATTGCTTGCATATTTCAAAATTTGTTGGCTGTTAGGAAAACCCTTTTTGTTTTGAGTGTATTTTGGGTGCAGGACACTGTGGTCGTATTTCCAGTTTTTGGGTTTCTTATTGCATTTCATTTGGCAGTAATGTGGCCAAGTTGCTGTCGCTTTTTGTTGGCCGTTCGCCTGAAATGATTATGATTTTAAAGTAATTCTTTGGGTTTCGTAATTACAATTTTAATGTGAATATGTGAGTGTATGTGTGCGTGTGAGTTCCACCATTCGTTAACCCCATGCCAAATACTTTCCATTTTTCTTCTATTATACTTATATATATATATATATATTTTTTTTTTTTTTTTGCTTAGAGAGCTGATGGCTTAAGGACTGCGCCATAAGCGGGGGGTACGGGGCTGTGCTAGGGATGCATTGCAACTAAATGCGGTGAAAATACGAATACACTGAAGTTCAGACCCGAGCCCGTCAATAAATCATTGTGCAGACAACGGAGCCCGTTGTTAAAAGCACTCGTTCGTATATAGCAAGAGTGTGTATATGGATATATATGGCTATATGGATGAATGCAGGGATGTAGACTGCGCATATCAATACTTTCGCATAGACGGATTGTATTTTCAATATTTGCGCAGCGTAGATCATGGCAACGTCCCAATCCCAGTCCCAGTCCCAGACTTTAACGGAGAGTTGAAGAGTACGGCGTGGCTTTTGTTGGTTTTGTATTGCAATGATTTAGCAGTTTTTCGTCTGTATTTACGTTGTGGATGAGCAACGACGACGACGACCGGGCTGCTGAATAAGAAATCAGCAAATTGTTGTGTTTTAATCGAGCCGCGGCAGGCAGTCAGACACAATCACAATCGCAATCCCAATCCCAATCCCAATCACAAGCCCAATCACAATGGCGAAGCGCCCGTTTTGTCCCCTTCAATTGTCTGCAATAAGCCGCAGGAGCAGCAGCAGGCTCCGCTGTGGCCTGTGGCAGGATGCAGGCTGCAGGCTGGAGGCTGCAGGATGCAGGAGCAGCCGGCAACTAGCTAGCAGCTAACAGCTACTTGTGTAAATAACTGTCAGCCAATTGTTGTTTAATCGCCGGCTTAGTCATGTTGCGCTGCACTTTTGAGGTTAAGTGCCTGCGGCTGCGGCTGCCGTTGAGGGGGATGTGAAGAATGGGGAGGGCGGAACAACTGGCAACTGGGCGGGCTTTTGGCAAGGTGTGGACATGAGCTTTAAGTTTTTTTTCTTACCGTTTAATCTTTTTCCCAACACAAGCGCGCAGCAGCAGCACAAGCAGCGACGTTGGCGTCGACATCGACGCGTCTGCTGTCTGCTAGCTAATTAGTTGCACATTTTACATTAATTAATTTTTATAGCATACTTTTTTGCGCTCGCGCGCTGTGCAAACTTTTGTCATAAGAAAGAAACGCCCGCATTTTGTGCCTGCCCCAACTGTGGTGGCCGCCATTAGCTGCATGTGCCACTGCCCCAACCACCGCCCCACCGCTTTAGCCACAGCTTCCGCCTCTGCCTCTGCCTCTGCCGCAGCCCCTGCTCCAGCCCCAGCCCCAGCCCCAGTCATTGCACTTTTGAATCACTAAATTTTCCTGTCCAAAGCATTACAAAATTTGATAAAGAATGGAAAATTAAAAGAAATTCCAAGGCGTGCGGCGTCTTTGATGCTGCTGCTAATGCTGGCTAATTGGATTTGTCTTAGAACTAATAAAAACGTTACAAAAGTATTTCATTTTTACTGCAAATTAGCCAACAATAATTATTTTGCTTGCCAACAACAAAAGCTAAAGAATCATAAAAATCGACGCAACATCCTCTAAAGCTGCGGCCTAATGAACTGCCACAGGACGAAGGCTAAACAGAACTCAACTGTGTCTGTGTCTGTGTATGTGCTTGTGTCTGTGTCTGTGTAATTGCATTTGTCTTTGGGCGTTAAGGCGTTCGTTGCACAGTGGGACAAGCAAGCAATTTAGCTGATATTTTTGGAATACCATTTTAAGCCTAATTTTGACGTTTCCGAGCTACCAATACATCATCTGTCGCAAAGCTGTGTTTAACGGACGTTATCTTAACTCATGTTCCCAATCTTGACATATCTGGTATGTAATATAGCTTAATATATCTATACATATAAAAATGTTATGTTGGTTTCGGCATACATCAAAAACTCGAAAAGCTCAGCATCGATTGAGCTGAAATTTTGACACAATATACAGTTCACTTCAAGGATTGCCTTTACATAGTTCTCGGATAAATACAATACTGCCGACCACGAGAAAACACCATTTTTTGAGTGTACTTGCAGTGTACCAGCAACAGTAGGCTTTTTCTGATGAAGTAATGAGCCAACAAAGATATATCAATAATTTGAAACATACAGTATACATGTATAGGAAAGAATAAATATAAAATCTAGACTAGAAATCTAGCTTAGACTGTGGCCTAGGGGCCGGGAGTTTAGAAAATCTACCCCAACGGTGCGAAAACTGTTGTATGAAAATTGAAAAAATCACCACGAACGGGAATAGCCTTAAGGTATGAGAGAAGGTTACTGTTAGATCGGTCTCTAAGTTCTTCATACCTGATCAAAAACATCATAGAGCACGGGTGGGAAAATAATGATAAGCTATTTTTGTTTATCTCTTACTTTCTCATCCATGCAAGAACAATGATTAATCAGGTCAGAAAAACCATTTAATCGATGTATAAAAGGAAAACATATATTGTTTATAATTGCTATCAATTTGCTTGAAACAACGATCTATTTAAAAACTCTTTTAATTAATATAATACATAGTCAAATTTATTCTATACAAAAGGGCTTGGCTTACTTTTACTACCAGTTTAATATTAAAAACACTCTTTTTTATATGTTTGTCTAATATTTTGACAATTATTAAAGGTGGCTACATATATATGCCTGAGGTCTTGTATTAAAAACAGTTTGCTGATTATTCTTATTGAATTAACTCAAAAACAAAGTCTTTTCTTTGACTAGAAATCTATGCGTATAAATATTCAATGATTTTTAAATTATATGCGTATTTTTATGTATTATGCTGTTGAGTGTATTTGAATTTGTATTTTGTTTGTATTTTGTTTGTTGTTTGTTGAATGTATTTAAATTTGTATTTTGTTTGTATTTTCTTTGTATTTTGCTTGTATTTTATATGTTGTTCGTTATCGTGTAGTAAACTTTTGGCTCAAGGCTTATTTATTTGGTTTCTGTCGTCCACTGTGAATTTAAAAAGACTAAAATCTACTGGCAATTTCTCGTCTCAATATTTATTTCTAATTACTACAGTTAAGAGTGGGCTTAAGTCGATTCTGAAGAATTTCTTGATTTCGTTATAGAACAAGTCATTCTTTTTATATAAATATCAATTCTTTTTGAAGTAAGTAATTGATATTGGCTGTATATGCTTCTTCTTACGCCCACTGTCCGCCAGGACATTGGGGTATGCTAGCTGGCAGAGCGGTCACGCCCAGGATGTGGGCTCCTGGCCACTGGACGCACAGCTGTTAGCGGCTCATACGCTTGTCCACTGGCAGTTGGCACGTCTTATCGACATATATCGATAAAAGAATTAACTAAATCGTGACTGCCACTTAGGACATGTCGGTGCCATTAATTACGGCTGATGACAGGCCTAGGCTACACACACACACACACACACACACACACATACATACACGTATATATAATATATATACTGGCCGATATCTATGTTGTTGCTGTTGTTAATTTTATTAGCTGCCTCGCTCACGGCCAAGGGCCGATCTCAGTTAATTAAAATCGACTTTTTGCCATTAATGCCCCAAATCAAATTAGCCACTTCAGAAAAGTTTTGAGCGCATGTTGCCGGTTGCCACAGCAGCGTTTTTCGGCCCAATGGACACCAATTAATCAAAAAAAAAAATAAAAAAAAACAGTATAAAAATGGGAAAAAATTAAGAGCTTGCAAAGGTCAAAACCAAATCGACCTTTATGCAGATGCTAGAATAAATTGGAAATTATGACATTGCTGCAATTTTGTGCTTTAATGCATTTCAGAGTGCTGCAAACATCAAAGTTGAAAACTATTCTCAGCTAGTTGATTTGTCAGATGTAGGATCTATAGGACTCTTGAGGAGTAACTTGTATTAATCGTTACTGAGAGTTTAATATCAAATTTTGTTTTTCAATATTTATATGTTAACTTTTTGCCATCGAATGGACTTGTGAATACAATTAACTTCAATTGATTAATCTTTTGAATTAACAGAATTATATAAGTGACATGGCTGTATATAAGGTTTGTGCTGGGAGTCAATTTCTCGTATTAATTTTGATACCACAGTGCACAACCAAGTGTTCTCGTGAAACAAAATTAAAAAGCATTTTAGAAAAATAACAGCAGCTCTAAGAAAAACAATGATAATGACTCAATTTATAATGTGCATCGGATATCTATCCACATACATTCAATACATCGATTCCGGCACAACGAGCATACCCTGGGTAACTGGTAGAACTGGTGTTATAAAATGATCATTCCAGAGGAGTTTATGAGGTAATAAGAAATGTATCTGGATAATTGATGCTAAAAATATAAAAAGCGAATATTGAGCCTTTTGCGGAGTATGTAAAAATAGTTTACCAATACAGCAGTCTATATAATACAATATATATTCTTCCCACATCTACACACTTAAAATTAGTCGATAAATCCTTTCATCTAGGACTGACTACCCACAAAAACCTCGAACCACGTAATGTATATAATATGTTTAAATATAACACTACATTATAAGTTAGCTCTATGAGTAACAGAAAAATGTAAAAATTTAGTTTTCAATTAGTTTTGAATTTTAAACTGCAAAATAAATATTGTATATAAAAAGAAAATTAATAAATAAAGCAGTCTATCAATGAAATCACTTCAAACTACAATATGATATTTCAATAACATTAAGTAGTTCTTCCAAGAGGAATACACTTGCCAGGCCTTGATGAAAATAAATCGTCTTGGGGTGAATATAAGCATATATGAACCTCTGAGAGTTTCCAGTTAAAAGACTATAAAATGAGCCGTTTAGTGCACAGATTGATTAAGTGCATTTAACAAAATGTTGAGAAATGTGATGAGGTAATGTCATAGTTCCTATACCCAAACAGAGGGTTTTATAATTTTGTTGAAATTCCCTTTATAATATAGATTCAAATATATATTATAAAAGCCATAAACACAGAGATTGTTATCATATAACCGTATATAAAATTAATAAGCATAGAATAGCCAATAAATAATCGTCAGTGATGCTATAACTTTCTTGTGGCTGGTGGAGTTAATCAATCTGCGCTCTGGCCGGTTCAAATGTGTAAATAAATATTAACAAGTAAGAATGCTATAGTAGAGTAAAACCGACTACAAAACTACCTGTACCCAGGTCGCAAATTTCCGATCGCATATTCGAAAACTTACGCACACATACAAGCGACAGCGCAATCGAGGCATTTTAAGTTATGACTATGCTGCTTCTTCCCCCGCTCTGCAGTACTGAATTTAGTTTATAAAATAACTTCCGTATTTTTTATCCGATCGACTTTTTTAGACAGTAGCTTAAGACAGACCAAAGTATTATACATACAAAATTCCAAAGCTATATCTTGGAAATTGTTACTGTAAAGCGATTTTTATCGAATAGAGGGGGTGTGGGGGGAGCATCTCAAATCCAATACAAACCTACATTCCAAATTTGGTGTCTCTAGCTCGAAGAGTTGCTGAGATCGACGCGTTCATACATACGGACAGACAGACGGTCATTTCTTTTGATACTGATTAAGAATATATATACTTTATAGAAAGATGTCTCCTTCTCCATGTTACATACATTTGCACAGACTTAGTACCCCCTTTTTACCCATTTTATAGGTACAGGAAGTAAAAACACTGATGTTTCAAATGAGCACTAAAAACTGCCCTTAAGTCACTAAGAAAGCGTTATCAAATAATCATACTGTAAGTTTATTTTCTTGTGTTACTTTCAGGCATTCTAGCAGTCTGCTGTCAAATCATAATGGACAGATATTCTACTGTAATCTCAACCGATCAACCAGTGACATGCTATATAGACGACATAGGGAGATCTATGTACATTGAACGCATGCGTAAATTATCTTTTTGATTGCTGTATCAGGCACAAGTTGGAACGGACCTGATACTTTTACTCCCTATAGCTATAAAGTGGGACTGGTGTTAAATATGTGAAAAGGTATGTACATACATGTCTTCTTGACCAGTTACAATAGCCGAGTTGATCTAACCCTGTCCGACGGTCTGTCTGTCAGTCTGTATAAACGATTTTAGGAACTATAAGAGCTACAGATACTAAATTTGGAATGTACCATAAGCAGATTAAGTGCGTTTAAAATCTGAGTTATTCCCCCTGCACCCTCGCAATTCTATAACAACATTTTAGAGCAACATTTTTAAAGATATAGCTTTAAGATTGGGCATGCATATTAACAGGCTTTGTCTTATTCTGCTGTGCATATTTCAACTTAATCAGATAATAAACACGAGAGGGGGAAATAGCAGGATGTGTAAGTGTACGAAGATATGTTTGGGAGACTTAGGCCTGCGTAGAGTATGTCTAGAATACTTGACTTGAGTATTCTTACTTGTTCCTTTTCACCCATTGCATCAATAGTTTTCCCACAGATAACTTTTGCGTTATCGATCTATAAGCGTTATCAAGAATTAAGAAGTAATAACAAAGCGTCAAATTTCATTTACGCGTTTTTTTGCCCGCCGGGCAAAGGCAAAGGCAAAGGCATCAACAGAAAGTCAAAGCTCTAAATTGACACAAATAGCAAGCAGACGACGAGTGTATGAATAGGTATGTATCTGTGTGTGTGTCTGTGTGTGTGAGTATGTATGAATTATATGTATCTGTGCTATACACCAAGGCCGCTGGGCCGCAGTTTATCATGTCCTCCAGGAATAATTCAACTTTGCTTATTTCACACTTCAATTTCGTAGGTAAACAAACTTTTCAGTGCGGTCGCAAAGAACGAAAAAGAAACGAAAGGAAGCCAAAGCCAAAGCCAAAAACCCCAAAAACCAAAGCTAGGGAAGGCGAGTTAAATCAACAAAGTTACAGGACCGGGTCCTGTTGCGGGGAGGCGGTGGTGGTCGTGGAGGGGGAGGGGGTTCACCGGACACCCGGGAGGCCACCTTTGCCAGTCAAGTGAAAGCAAACAAATAAAAATGATGAGCAGCAATATTTGTGATGCCAGCGCGCCAACAATAACAATAACAACAATAACAACAACAATGGCAACAACTCACAGCTCATCGAGTCCTTGGGGCATATTTTCGGTGTGTCCTGGTGTGTTGTTATTGTTATTGTTGCCCATAGCCGGCCACTTTGCCTGACTGCGGCTGCCTTTTGTTATTGTAAAAAAAGTTTCACTTTTTTCACTTGCTCTGTTATTGTTGTTGTTGCTGTGGCAAATTAAGGCGCAAATTGTGGCCAAGTTGTGAAAAATTCGGCAGCAAGTAGCCACCAGGGTAATTCGGGCCAATGCCCAAGTCCTGGCACATAAGTGGCGCCCTCGAAAGTGTCCTTGAGGAGTCTCATAAATATTATTATCATCACTGAGTGCATGTTTAGTACGGTCTTTGTGTGCTCGTGTGGGTGTCTGCGATTGTACGTGTCCTACACACCTACACACAAACATACACATGCACACACACACACACACTACACACAGCCTTAGAGAACTACAAATGTATAGGCACAGCTTGGGTGTTAAACGTTTGTGTTCCTTTGTAGCTTAATGCTTCCTTTGAATTAGGCATTAGGCCAATAAGAAGGGATCACTTCGGAATGTTGCACACAATCTTGGCCAGGCCAATAGGGCGACGATGAAGTTTATATCCCTTGACCGTTCATTATTAATCGGTCATTGCAGGAATTTATCATGTATACATTTCGGACACTCCTCATATATTTTGTTCATTTCTTGATAGCTTTCAGAAACAAACGGGAGATTCGATGTGATCTATGTAAAATCAATCAAAATTCAATATATACGCAGGATTCTCTTTGGATATCTACGGACATCCGTTGCTACTTAAATTTGATAACCGTTATAGATGAAAATGGAAAATTTCAGATTTTAAATTTTTTCGACTATGTATTTTATCATAAATTGTAGCTTGAGTAAGCAAAATTCATATAAGATTGGCAACAAATGTGGGAACAACCATCACTAGTCGTAGTAGGGCATTAGACACCGAAAAAGAAGATGATCATAAGCTCAAATCTTTGTTGTACTCCATTGCCATTCGCTGAGTGTGTTAATTGATATCGAAATAAAGGGTGATCCATTGTTTCTTTCACTTTGATTAACTGACTAAAGCCTTAGTCCTTTGCTGTATATATTATGTGTCCCTTGGTACATACCACATACAGAGGTACGCATTAGAGTGCTGATCAGGGTGGAGAATGTCTTAGCCAAACCACTCCGGTGGAAAATCCGCCCTCAATTCTCAACTAGCCAGTTACATCAACAGATCCATTTGTAATACTGATCCAGCACTAATGCTTAATCACTTTAACCCAAAACCAACAATTTGATTGTTGAACTGGCAACCATAGAAATCGTTTGAGGCTTGGCGCAATTATGCGAGTAGGATAGGCCATAAAAGTACTATTTACGATTGACAATTGTCAAATTATTGTCTTAATTATTGCCATAAATTGTGTAATGCAAAGCTTGTGGTCTCCGCAATGATGCAGACAACACACTGCCTTTAACATGCAACTCAACACACAAACGCCTGAATGGGCGACAGCCGAATAAGTATGGCTAAGTGTGTAGGTAACACAGATTTAAGGGTTCACACCACCCCTCTGTGGGAGAGGGTTGAGGGGGACATGACACGACGGAGGTCAGACAAACAGACTCGTTGAAGTAAGGCCCCCATAAAGTTGACTACAATAAAACACACATACTTATTAGTACTTTTTATAGGTACAGGCAGTCTGATTTGTAATTCTCAAGGCTCTAAAGTTGGCCCAGAATGGCACGGCCATGGTCGCACTCCCAAACCAGCAGACCCTCTGTCCCCCTGCTCTTCTGCAGCACTCCTTAATCACCAACTGTCGGCTGAATCCTGTAGACCAACAAGCAGCTGGGCCCATAAAAAAGCACAACGCCGTCGACATGGACATGGTGAATTTTTAGAGTTGTGCATAAAAAGAATCTATAAAGGATGGGGGCATCCTTGTAGTCATCCTCGTCGTCTCGTGAGACAGTTGAATAGTTGGCACAAAGAGCGAGGCGAACTTTTGTCCAAGGCAGCTCGTAAAAATGCCCAAGTGAATAATAATAATCAGCAGTGGGGCAGCCTCCTGCTCCTGCTCCACTTCCATTGCCACACACATGTGGCACACATGTGGGGCTGGCTCCTAGCTGGAGTGAGCGGAATTGCCCGGGTCCGGCTGAAAGTTGGGTGGAAAGTATGTAACACAAAAACTAAACGAAACTTTTATTGTCTGTGAGCGAGCGAAATTCCTTACCAACTAGGAAATAATTAAGCGTAATTGAGTTAAGTTATTTCCGCTTGCAGTTTCTTAAGTGTGCAGAGACAGCGTCTAACTAACTATTGACTACTCAGTGCTGCTTACTTTAAGTGATTTGTCTAAACTTGGTTAAGGTAAGCTCTCAGTCTCCTGCTGTATGATGACAACTGTTCCATACTTGTAAGTCTATCAGTCATTTCATGACTGATCGTCTATATATACTCCCAATATTCAAAGAGTAGAAAAAGTAAATGCCAGAACCATCCCAAGGACCCTTAAACAGAAAAAAGTTGGACAACTGGCATAAAGCACATTTATACCTTGATAAAAACTCAAATTGAGTTTTTATATTTATACTCTGTTCCCGAAGGAAGAAAGAGTATCTTGGGCTTGCGAAATGTCCGCCTGTCCATCCTACCGTCTGTCCGTATAAACGCAACTTTTTTCCACACCCTTGAAGCTAGAGCAACCAAACTTGGTACACATGTTGGTGTATATCCTTAATTTATGAAAAGATTGCTCATGCCAACCCCACGCCCTCCCCCATTTGGCATACAGACTAATGTTAAGACAGATCTGCATCAAAAATTTGTTGACTTCCCAACCCCCTCCCTCGCGAATGGCCATATGCTATCCCCAAAACACAATTTTCACAGGGGTATATCTCCTTCAGTTTCATAGCTAGAGTCACCTTATTTGGCATGCAGACTAATGTTGACCCCAAAGACAAACCTGTGTCAACAAATTTTTGAGTCCCCCAACATCTCCCTCACAAATGAGCGAAATCTATATCTCCCACACCTATTCAGGTAGAGTCACCAAATTTGGAAAAGAGACTATGTTATACAGGACTGGGAACAGAGTATTCTGCAGTCGGGTGCGTCCGACTGCAACGTTCTTACTTGATTAAATTTGATTTCATATTAAATAGCTATAAAATATTACAGAGCCAGATGTTCCTGTTCAGAAAGATGGTAGCTTAAAGTTTAGTGATAATCAATTTAATCTCATTCAATGCTTGCGTCAAATATAAACTTACTATTTCATATAATGCTCTGCTGCAGGATAATAATATCATTGTTGAGTTGTCAGTCAATGTCATAGGGCATTTGCAGGATTTATATTCGAGAATGTTCTTAACAGCTTGGCAAACATATCAAATTAATTTTATTTAATTATACGTTTTGTGCATTTTAAAGCTAAAGGCCTCAATGCTATTGCTTAGATTATTTTCCAATTCAATGTTGAGGTAAATTTGTAATAAATGCATAAATACTCGAAAATGCACGGAACGAGTATGTATTGCGATTTTAGGGAGGGTCAAATTGGACGAGTAAGAAATTGGCATAAGGCATAAATGTAATCTCATTGAATCCGAAGAAACTTTCCACACATGTGTCTTAAATGGAATCGAGTCCTCGCATTGTTATTTGAAGTAAATGTAATATTTATTAATAATTTCAGTTTAAGAGCTATAGTATAACAAACTCTTGAATATTTAATCAATTTTGTTGTATTGTTGGTGTGATCTGAAATCAATTGCATACGACAAGGCCTCACAATACTTATGATACTGCTGATGATGCGGAAAAGGAGATTCCCGCTTTTCATACTCTCAAGTGTGTGTAAGGATAATGCAGCCTAAAAACAAAGCCCTCCGCATACTTATTAAAAGCTTTTGTTTGGGCCTGTGTCTCAGCCGTGTTTCCCCTAGTTTCTTAAGTTGCAGCTGTCAGATTGTACTTTCTTGCTGATGCTCATACTGAGAACAATAATTTCAGCGGCAGCGGCAGTATGAAGGTGGCGGCGGAAGCGGCGGTGGAAGCGGAAGCGGCCACAAAGACGGCAACAGAAAACTTCATTACAGTTCTTCTGTCTGTGGTCGTCTGGCGAGTGTCCTCTGTCGTTTGTTGTAACCAAGCATGGCGCTTAACTCAAATTGAAAGCGAACGGCTGACGTTCAATGCAATCCTTAGTGCCGACTTTGTCCTTTGCCATCGAGTGCAGCGCTGCTGCAATTTATTGTTTTTATGCGTTTGTCGTGCACTTTTTAGTTGGCATTGGCATTATTAGATTCCAAACTTTTTGGTCGTGCTGATTGGCATAAGACCCCATTCCAAAAAACCCCACCTAGACCGGCGTCCCGCAGCCCCAGCGGTCTTACAAGCCTTGAGTATGAGCATGCTGCCCCATTTGCAATTCAAGTACACTGAGAAAATAACGACGGTAGAAGGCGTATTGCTTTTGATACCCATGCAAAGGGTATTATAATTTGATCGTGAAATGTGTCTCCGACCCAACAAAGTATATATCTTTATCAGGATCGGTAGCTGAGTCGTAAAAGCAAAGTCTGTCTGTTTCTGTGCAAACTAGTCTCTCAGTTTGTTGCCAAACTTACCAGGTTTAATTCAAATGCCGGATCACCGGCTCAGTATAACATATAGCTGCCCTAGGAACGCTCGGTCAACAATTATGTTTTTGTATGAACAACTTTGTTGTTTAAATAAATATTTCATTCAAAGTTTGAATTTCAAACTCATCACATTGGAAAATTGACACCCACGGGCGGTGAACTGTTGTATGAAACTTGAAAAATCGGCTTCCACCCGTCACCACGGTCGGGAAATGTGCTAACGGTTAAAAGTGTTAGGGAATGTTTTTGTTAGATCGGTTTCTAAGTTTTTCATACCCTATTAAAAGATTCAGAAGGCACAGGAGGGAAAATAGTGGTAAGTTATTTTAGTTTATTCCTTTCTCTCTCATCCATGCAACAATAATGTGACCCTGCGAAGTGAGGCAGGGTACACCTAGTACTTTATATAGTTTCCTAATATTTTATCAAAATCTGACCACATTGTAATACAGCTGCCAAAGGAACAACCCGATCATCTTCAAGGCTATGTCTTTATTCTTTATGTTGTGGTTGTAAGTCGTTTTTATGAAACTTTATATGAGCAAGCTTTACTCCTACATAAGCCTAATTGTTAAATGGTTAACATGTCTTATGCAGGTCTTATACAAAATATATAGACACTTTATAGTTTCTCAAGAGTTTGGGGTATATTCCAAAACTGTTGTGACTAGGGGTGAGAGAAATATCGACTAATCGATTATAAATGATTTCTTACTACGCAAATGGGTTTTTTCAATGTTTTTAACAAAGATTCAATCATAAATAATATATTGTCCACAAACTGATTTTAATTAATGTGAACATTCACAAACGTCTTATTTCTGGGTGTAGCTTAAATGAATTTAAAAATAATATTAGTGCACATAGAAATTATTTGAAGTGTTGTTATATGGTCTCTATGTAATCACTATGCACTCAATTTAAAATTTAAATTTGTCCGCAAATGTTATCGATATCGGGGCTACATTTTCTCAAAGTGTAGCCTCAATCGATTTGAGCATTTTAACTGTCCTCGTTACGTTGACCAATTAAAGAAATTAGCTTTCGATGCATCGCAACTCTACCCAACTTGTGATAGTTTGAGGGGGCAGCGAGGCGAGAAGTTCGTCTGTCCTTTGTCCCCTGTTCTGTGTCCTGTGTCCTGTGTCGTCTGTCGTCTGTCGCATGTCTTCCACGTGCTGTTTGTCAAATACATCAACGCTTTTCGGTTGCCTGCTTGACTGCCGTCATATTGACAAGTTGGCTTTAACACTGCATCCTGGCCTGGCATATCCTCTTTCCCCTACACCCTTTCCCCACTCCGCACACACCACACACACTCGAGTGTAAGAGACAGTAGTAGGTGCCCTGTAGTCAACCAACTAACAAGCTTACGCCCATGGCACCCCGGTGCCACTCGATTTGCTCCAACCATCTGTCCAGCCGTATGTCTGTCCATCCGTTTGTCCTTCCGTTCACTCGCTCGTTCGTTCGTCCTTTCGCCTGTCAATTCAGTCAATGACTACACAAAAGCTATGCGCGTACTTCATGTGCCATGTGTGTGTGTGTGTGTGTGTGTGTGTGTGTGTGTGAGTGTGTGTGGTAGAAAATCTCTTTTAATTGCCAATCGTGTGGAAAAATGAATTTTCCATCGAATTAGTATTCTGTGGCTGAAATTCATTCATGGAGCACTCATTAGGAAATCCTCTGCTGCTGCGCTGCTCTGCTACTGCTACTGTTGTTGTTGTTATTTTTTTGTTGTTTTTGGTGTTTTTTGGAATGTTCGCCCACGCAACCGTCGCTAGGTCGTCGTCATCGTTCGCCGACGCCCTTCTGCCTTTATGTTATGAGTTGAGTCAACATATTTTGCAACACTTACAGGCTGCTTATGTGCCAGGCCCAGGCCCAGGCCCAGGCCATGCAGACACCCCCCCCCAGCCCCAGCCCCAGCCCCAGCCCCAGCCCCAGCCCCAGCCCCAGCCCCAGCCCCAGCCCCAGCCCCAGCCCCAGCCCCAGCCCCAGCCCCAGCCCCAGTGCCAGCCCCCTGCACAGCCGCTTTGGCAGTACTCAAAATCAAAATCAAGGAAGTGACTATAATTTTGGTGTAGCATGTTGTCGGTACGTGTTTCAATATGTCAGCATCCGGTGATGAGTTTGTACGAACACTTGTTTGCCTTTGCCCCACTTATAGAGTAGCCCCGCCAACCACCCAAACCCCCCCCGCCCGTACCTGCCGCACCGCAGCGCCAGAGACTCCGGGCTGGCACTCAGCAGCAGCCACGTCATACACGTGCACGAATCCTTGACGCCCCCCAACCCCAACCCTCCTCGCACTCTGTGTGTGTGGTGATTTTTGTTGAGCACTCTTCAGTTATTTTATTGATGTTGTAAATTTCTGGTAATTGAGCTTAATTTTTATACAGTTGCTCACCCTACGTGTTGGCACGCCCCCCACTCTCGCACCTCTTGCCCCCTACTCCTACCCCAACCCCTACCCCTACCACTTACCCCTTGACGCTTTTGTTTTATGTTGATTGGCTGGCCATCCTTTGGCTGCTTTGAGATGTGTTATGTGTCCTGTTCGGATCCGATCTGATGCAACTGAATGGCCATAGAAATTTTTGCATCGAGAGTATCGAGTACTTAGTCTTACCAAATTAGATATAGTTAGCAGAAAGGGAGAGTCCTGCTAATGCTGATTGACTCAAGTTTGTCGCTCGCTGTGGCCAGTGGCTAGTAATTGCCAAATGGCCAAATTGCCAAATTGCTAAATGGCCATTTTGTAATTGAAATTAAATACTCGTACTTGGGCTTAGCTGAGCAGCGTGCAAAGGCAATTTCAATTAGGAACTTTACCACTGCTAGATATGAAATTAAAATTATTTGCAAACAGCTGTGCTCTCCACGCACACTCACACAATGCAAATATACAAACACACACACACACACACACAGAGAGAGCTCGTATATTCGCACACACATAGGCGAAGGGACGATGTTGGCCACACACAATGGTGCCGGGATAGCGCTTGCTGCTGTCATTGAAAATGACAACAAGCCAAATAGAAATAGAGATAAAAAACCAGTCAATGTGCTCCAGTCGAGCGTGCTCGGTTACCAAATACCCTATACACAGCCGAGTGAATTCACACGCATACTTCTTAAAGATTATTCTGTTCCCTGATAATCCCGCAGTTACATTTTGATCAATTTATCAGCCATCGGACAGATATAGCCAACATTTTTAAAAACTCCATATGCCGGAATTGAATCCCATCGAAAACATGTGGGAAAATCTTGCTAGACGCCGTTGGGAGAAAATATCAGACTTTGGAGTAATTACGGACTGCTGTCACCAAAGAATGGGCTGAAATTCCTCAATCTGCGTTTCAAAAGGTTGTAAAATCAAGGCCGAGTGGAATCTTTTGAGGTTATTTCCAGGACAGGTGGTTGGACCCATTATTAATACCCATTAAATGAATGTAAACCATCCAATAACCACTCTTTTTCTAACTTTTGTAAAGCTGTCTCTAATTTCGGGGAGTGCATGTATAAGGTTCTGGAGAGCCTACATACCAAAGTAAATATATTAAGATCTTGCTGTTTCCAAGTAGTTGAGCAAAGTTTGTTCACATTTCATGACAAAATTATGGTATGCTCTGTGCAGGGTATTTCAAATCCAACAAGCGGCACAGGAAATTATGCAAAAAAAAATAGCTTAGAACTGAAGAACATTTTGCCAAATGACAAATGATAAAAAAAACCCAAAAAAAAAGTTAGAATGTATTAATCACGAATACTCGACTAGGAGGATGCTCTGTATTCTTTAGTTCTGGAATGTCCTGCTTTTAAAAATCATAAAGTAAACTGGAGCTATGTTTACTAAGAGCCTAATAACGAAAGAAGGATAATGCAGCATTGAAAAGGGTTTTATTGATTCTCAAAATATCCTGGATAATGCTGAATATACTGTTCCATGCGCTTAAGCCAATTTTCGAAGAACTTTGCACTCCGAATGCTTCTCTATTTGTATAAGTAAGCATGAAATTTGGAGTCTCTGGGCTTACTTTCTGGGATCGACAGGTGGACAGACATGACAGACATTAAATGAACAAAACTGTTATTGTTGACCAAGAGTGAATTTATTTACTGCCTGAAGGTTGCCTTCTGCTGCGTTTTTATTATACCCTGTTTTTAACCACTTTTAATAGATACAGGGTATAAAAAATTGTAAAACTTTCTACGCCCTCGTCCGCAACTTTGGCAATTCCATTTTCACAATCATGCGTTGAGCTCTGAACTTTTGCATGTGTAAGCATGTGTGTGTGCGTGTGTGTGTGTGTGTGTGTGTGTGTGTGTGTGAGCATTTTGGAAAACTGCTTTTCCAAAATATGCCAACATACAAATGCCCCGTACGGACCAACAAAACTTTTCTTTTGCTCTTCATCGTCCTCATTGGTCATCGCTGTCGGTTGTCGGTTGTCGGTCACAGTTGTGTCTGGCACTATTCGTCCCATGTCCTTCGTACTACGTCCTCCTTGGTACTGCGTCCTGCGTCCTGCGTCCGTCATCCTGTTGCGACCGCATGGCGTTGGCATTTGGCGTTTAGTTGCGGCTATTGAATGTGCAAAAATTATTGTAAACTTTTCAGACACACATCACACATCAATGGCCCGGCTGAGCATAAGGCAAGAGCCCATCCGGGGGAGGTGGAGCGGACAGAGCAAGTATTCAGGAGCAGGGGCATTTGGTGACCAACCATTGGTGTGGAAATCAATTAAAAATGCTTGTTGGCCAACTTTGTTTTATGAGGTTTTGTATATTTAATGGCCGAGGAGGCAGATACAAAAAGAGAGAGAGTGTGTGTTTGTGTGTGTGTGTGTGTGTGTGTGCTTACTTTCACTTTGACAACGTTGAGATGTGTGTGTAGCATCAAATAATAAAACATAAGTGCTTGAATTGTAAATTTATAGTATCATCTGGAATAAGTTCTCCATATTGTGAGTCCAGTTTAGTCTGAATTTGCCCATTTGTCATGGAAAACATCTCATTATGTTTGATAGAAATACAGCTGACAATCAATGAAAGTTGTATTTGTTAGCAACTTGTCTAGACCCAAGTTCGAAGTCCTTTGACCCCAGGGACAGATTGCAGACTTGAGTTCGAGAGTAAATTTACACTCAGAATGCTTTCTGCTCTCCAGAGAACTATTTTCAACTACTTTACCGATAAATACTTACAATCGAAACGATGTTCACATGACGTCTACGAGTATATACAATACTAGCAGGTAATGTCCCGGACTTGCCCAGCGATTTATTTAGACGAAAGTGCATTATTTTGCATTTGACTTCTTTCGTCAACCGTCAACAAAAAATATTTCGTTTCTTAGAATTTTCATACTCTAGCAGAGGGTATTATAATTTTGTCTCGAAATGTGTAATGGACTGAAGGAGACTTTTTCAACCCAACTAAGTATATATATTCTGAATCAGCATGAATAGCCGAGTCGATATAGCGATGTCCGTCTGTCCGTCTGTTTCTATGCGAACTAGTCTCTCAGTTTTAAAGCTATCGTAATGAAACTTGGCAGAGACCCTTCTTTTTGCTGCAGGCAGTACATATGTATGTCGGAATCAGACCACTATAACATATAGCTGCCATAGGAATGATCGGTCGACAACTATGTTCTTGTATAAAAAACTCTTTTGCTTATTGATAGACCGAGTCTTTAGAGAGTTTATACAATCCAACATAGCTGCCAAAGGATGAAAAAATGAGTTTTTGAATGAAAAACCTTTATAAACATTTTTAGTTTATACAAATATTACATCCAATCTAAGTGAGAATTTTATTATACTTCAAATATCTAAAAACAAACACCTTTCTCTTTTTTATTTTATATTTAGTTTCCTCTAATTTTATCAAAATCGTACCACATGACTCCCAAAGGAGCAATAATACGAAAATTAAGCTTGTGCACTCCGAAGATAGCCGTCCTTTCTTGTTTTTTTTTAAACACTTAATTATTATTATTACAGTTCACGTCACAGAATACAGCTTAATTTGATCATCTCTTTATATAAATTATTTTAATAATACGAAATATTTGTTCACCCGAGAAATAACTGTGTTTGAAATAGAATATTTTATTAGGATAAGAAACAGATCGTTCAGTTCAAAGGAACTCTATCATATGTTCAATGAAACGTAAATTGTTCTTACACTGTGACCTACGAATTTGAGACTTTCCACTAGTATATTGCAACCTTAGATCCAAAACATATCGCCCAAAGGGTGGAATTTTCCAAATGAGTGAAACATATGTCCACTATTTTGTGGGAAACAGAGTTTAAAGTCGATCAGATGAAAAGCAAAAAAGGTGCATACATACTTCCGTAAAATTCCTGAAATTCCGCCTTTGGGTTGGACCGTTCGTTGTTAATATAAATTTAAAATAGGTAGGACTGTAATCAAGTCCTACCCGGCTACGAGACTCCCTGTACCCAAGTCTAAGATTCCGAAACACATCTTCGTATGCTTACACATACAAGTACTTATACTAATTTCTTGAATAACTTTTGTGAATATTATCGTATTGAATTCAAAATTTGTATTCGTTATAAATTGTTTTTATCGATTTGGTATGAGGGGTGTGAGGTGAAATATTAAAAATTTTTCATAAACTTTACTTGCGCCCATCCCAAATTTGGCGTCCTTAGCACTAACAGTTTTTGAGATCCTTGAATTCATACAAACGAACAGGAGTATAAATGTATCAAATTTAGTGCAGAGATTGAATATAATTCAATGTTAGCTATTAAATTTCATTAAAAGTTTATCAAAATGTATTGGAGCCTAATTACATTTCAATCTTTTGAACATATTAAATGCTTTGAAGCTATGTCTTAAGCAATCCAGTTGTATGGTTTTAATAATCTATTTTACTGAGTTGTTGACGTTTGGCTCAGCTTCTTTTAAAACTCTTCACTTTGTGAAATTGTGACACACAAGTCGGAATTTGTTTTCATTTTGTTTTTGTTTTTGTTTTTGTTGTTGTTTTTGTTTTTTGTGAAGTAGGTTTTGCAATTTCATTTTCAGGCTGTCGGCTCTTTTACTTCGATTTCTTTTGTTGTGGCTGATTGGTTTCCAGCCCTGCAGCTCATCAAATTGCCACATTTCTGTTAAATACTTGAAATGCTTGATTTTCAGTGCCTTAAAGCGTAGGCTGTTTATTTACATTGGTTTATATACTCTGAATATGAGAAATAGCAAGTATTAAACATTCCTATCCCAAAGCTACGAAATATAAAGGGTCACATGTACATGTCCTCTGACGTTTATTATTTGTCGCATGGTTTGAGTTTGTGACGTCAGCAAACATGTATCTACGTGAGACTTTATATATTTTGTGTACTCATAGCATACGTATTTTGATACTCTCTTTGCGAAGGGAAAAGAGTATTTTGGGTTTACGAAATGTCAGTCACTATATCATATAGCTGCCATAGGAACGATCGGGTGAAAAATGCAATTTGACCAAATTTGGTCAAAATCTAACCACTATTTCGCTATATCAAATTGTTTGCTTATACAAATATTTCATGAAACTAAACTACCTTTAGTAGCAACTTAATCTAGTTTTACATATATGGTCTAATATCTGATATTTACAATAATTACAAAAATTCTTTATATATATATTAATGGAGGAATCTGGTAGAGATCCAATGGATTTTACCTTTTAGAGTCTTCTCTTTCTTGGCTTAGTACTTAGAATTTTATATTATTTTCCCTTAAAACGTTAGAAAACTAGCGCCATAGAATTGTGTTTCAAAACAATCGATTGTGCTCGACTACAAGATACCCTAAAACCAGCTCTCAAATCCTCCAAGCATATAATTTCTTGAAAAAAATTCTTATCCGATTGTTATAAAAACTGTAAAATTATCTATGACAGACCTTGCTAAGAAGCAAGGCAAGAAAATTGTTTTATCCGATATTCAGACAGATGCATTTCACATTTGTTCCTTGAATACCTTCCAAGTACACTGAGAGAAAAAGTTATATATTTGACCAAAGACAAGCCTTTCGCTTAAAGAATCTAACTAACATCGACGATTGTGAATGCGACAACTGAATGCCAATGTATTTAAACTTTTTCTTAGTAGTTAATCCTCATATTTACGAAAAATATCAAATCATCCTTACTAGGATCATCGGCATTGCCTGGACTTACTTTTATTATTAAAACCAATTTGAATTTTTGTTTATCTATGTAGTTTTATATATCAACTATCCATACTCTAGCCTGAGAGCCTCATTTCATTACTCGGTCACTTAGACATCCCATCTTTTGAGGATGCAATTTGAAGATATGTAAATTCTGCCTGAATTCGGAGGAGGTGTGGCTGGCCCCTGCCCCCGCCAGCTGGCCGTGTACTCGTACTTACAATGGCCTCATCAACTAACACACTGGCAAAAAGTGGCGGCACCTCGAATGGAAATTAAAAGTGAAGCACGGCCCGTCAACACTTAACTCCGTCATTTCCAACCTCATTCTCACTCCCCTTCTCATCCTCATCCTCAACGTCGTCATCCTCGTCGTCGTCATTCATGTGACGACGCGTCGCACTTCAGTTGAAGGATTTTTCTGTTTTCCTTTTTTCCCCCTTTTTTTTTTGGTTGTGTGGCTTTTGCTGTTGCCACTTGATGCGCATAGTAGCAAAAAACTGAGCCCCAAATCCACTTTGACTTTGCGCTTAAACTTGCCCTTTGCTTTGTTACTAGGGCCATAAAGCATACTTAAAGGCGCTTTGGAGCCATTGCATAAGCAACAAGCGGCAGTCAGAGGCGTCGGGCAGGGGCCGCGGCGGCATACAAAAAAAAAAAAAAAAAGAAAAAGGAAGAAATATGCAACAATGTTGCACTAATTGCGCCAGAGGAAGCGTCTCCACGTCGCCACTTCGTGTAACTCGCTCCACATCCACTTCCACTTCCATTTCCCCTTTCCGTTTTCACTAGCATTGCATTGAATTAAGCTAAATTATTTCTTCTGCCTGTTTTTGTGTTGCGCTATTTGGTGGACTGTCTGGCACCAACTGCATTTGGTTGAGTACTCCTAGTCCTAGTCCTGCCTGTTGCCTATCCCTGCAGTCCTCCAGTCCACCAGTCCACCCCCTAGTCCGGCAGTCCTTTAGTCCTGTAGTCTCTTCGTCCGTTTCAGTTACTTTGTAATGCGCGCGTCATAAAACCGTTTCGAGTCCTTTGGCATTTTTGCGACAGCCGGCCAAAAACATTTATTTAATTGCAGTATTGTTGTTGCTGTCGCTGTTCCTGTCCCTGTTGCTCATATTGTTTTCATTCGCGAACCCAACGTACACCAGCCCTTCCTTCCCCTAGCCAACCCCCTCCTCCTGCACACAATGAGCAAATGGGCAAATTGTCAGTTTGTCATTGTTTGCATTTAACCTAATTTTGCGAAAAGAAGTTGCTTTTGTGCATTACAAACACGTTCCCAAGCATAAATATTCGAAGCATATACAGATTTTGCATAAGCATATACTATATTACTCACAAATCTTATAATTCTGACAGATATTTATGTACTTCAGCGCAGACCAATTGAGATTTTCCATCCGGCAACTTTAATACTTTTCGAATTATTCAAATCATTTTGAATTGTGTATGATGAAATTTGATCACTTTTTGCACATCGATTGAAAGTTGTTCCAAATTCCCAAGACGTTTTGTGGCATTTTCGCATATCTTTGTCTATTGTCTGCCTCTTGTGAGGTTTTCAGGACAAATACATATATTAAGTGCAAATTTTAGCAGTCCTTCTATTTCTGTGTGAAGACAGTTTAATTAAACAAGAAAGAAATAGCCAAATTTTTTTAAGTTTTGCTTCATTTTCTGTTTACATTTGTTAAAGTAATATAGCACTGGCTGCGGGGAAATATTGTATATATTTACTACTAGGGGTCGTCCACATATTACGTAATCACGTTTTTGCCCTTTTTTGGTAATTAAATTAATTTCTTCAGAGAAAAAAAGAAATTTTGCAAACGTTTAGCCATTTCTATTAGAAACTATTGCAACAATATTAATATGTATTTATTATTATTATTATTATACACAGTTTACTTATGATAAATATGTATTTAACTTTTCATGAATCTTTCTTCAAATTGAGAGCACTTCGTGTGACAAGTTTAACAAAGTAAAATTTAAAAATAAAAAGGTGAATAAAGGCTCTTAGATAGATTACGTAATCATATGTTAGCGACCCTCCCCCATGCAATCTGCCACCCTCTTAACGATTACGCAATATGTGGAGGAACCCATATAAGAATAATAATAAATTAAGAAAACAAAAACTTATTTAATTTTTTATGTAAAAAATGAAATTGGATGTAGATTTCAATGCGATACTTTTAAAAATGTAGGAATAAATAGGAGTGGTATGTATGAGTGTAAATAACTTTTACTAACTTTCACGGCTGTATCACAGTAATGGTGAATTGGTGAACTGGTGAACGGGTGAAGTGATCAGAAATATAAAATTGGGACTCGAACAACGTATGGTATATGACAACCCACCCACATACCCAGTAATTTTGGTCAATATCTGTTAAGTTTTGGGGAGTGTATGCAAGAGCATGTCTGCTATATTAGTTGAAGGCTTATTCTCCAATTGTATTGTTTTGCATGGAGTGTAAGAGCCAACTTAGAGATGTTTATACGTATGTATATGAGTTTCTAACTATATTGAGAATTCCACGAGCGTGTCCATTTATATTGTGTCTGTCCATTTGAAGTTGCTTCATTTGCTGGGCCTGAGTCAGGACGCGTCGTGTCAAATTGGCTGCCCAATAACAATAAAAAGGGAAAATATAAACTCGCCGCTCTCTCGCCTGACGTTTCCCCCTATCCCAGTCCCAGTCGCAGTTCCAGTTCCAGTCGCAGTCCCCTTCCCTTGGCACTACCCCGTCCCTATGGGCTGGCCCAGTGCTGCTAACATTTTATTGCTGTTAATAGAAAATGCTATGCACGGCGACAGCTTCCTTCTGTCTGCCGCCCCTCTCCACCGCCTCCACCGCCTCCGCCGCGCTCTCTTTGCTTTCGTCACTGCGGTTTTAATATGACAATAAGCAACAACACCACAACAACAGGAACAACAACAAGAACAGCAACAAGAAACAGGCACCATTAGCTCGTCGGGCGCGTCGGTTTAAATGAGTACGTGCCTTGGCTCATTCCCGGCCCATCCGTGGTCAACCCCCAGGCTGGGGGATCCGATCTGTTCGCAGTTTCCCTTAGCGCCAATAAAATGCGTTAAGAAAAATAGTTGTAAAACGTTTGATGCATACTAAAATCAGTTGCAATTGATTTGGACCGCCTCGCCAGACTGGCCCGGACTGGCCAGTCCTGTCCTGTCCTGCCCTGTCCTGCCCTGTCCTGCCCTGCCCTGCCTTGTCCTGCCTTATCCTGGTCTATCGTTTGCGTTTTCAATGCGTTTTGCAGCTCATTACACGCAATGCTCTGCCTTCCGCTTGTCACAGCCTGACAAAATGAACTTGTTAACTTGTAAGTCTGCTAATCTGGTAATGCATAACAAAACAAACAGATAATCTAGAAAAATCGTCAAAGTACGGACTACCGCACATTAAATACCCTTACAGAAGTACGTGGTACTAGCAGTGCTGTTTTCATTGTCACTTTTTATATGATTTTGCGAATTGAAATCACTTGCCCTTAAGCTGGGACTTAAACACTCTTTCTTGTGGAGAGTTACAATGGAATCCCTCCTGTTCATCGATTTGATTAACCGATATTAATCAAAACCTCTCTTATAGACATTACAGATTTTCATACCCACAACAATTTAACCAATTGAATTTGGTGAGTCTATAAAGTTTAATAAAATAAACAAGCTTTTCATTTAACAAATAAATGTTTAACCAATGGTTTCTATGACAGCCACGGGATATAATAGAGGACTAGTAGTAGACTAGTTGCAGAGTTATCCTTGATATTGGGCAGTTTGAAGTTAAAACCTTATAAAATAAAAACCATTAAGCGACATATTTTGCTCCGATTGTTTCGCTGGCAGCCATTTAATATAGTCATCTGACATTTTCCCTGATTTGATTGTTGTTTCCCGCTGTACAAGCATATCCGACCCTATAAAGTATATATATCTTGATCAGTATCAATAGTCGTGTCGATCAACGGATTGGGCAAGTCTGTCTGAAAGACTTGGGAAGAGGGAGTCTCGTATTCAAAATATTCAAATAATTAAATGTTTATTTTGAAAACTAGTACAAATTTCCCTAACATAACTTTGAAAGAGAGAGTTTTTATAAATATGTACTTAAATTGCTCACTACAAGGGTATTAAAAGTAATTTTTTGTTAGTTTTGCTTTTCTCCTGTGACTTGGTTAAGTCCTTATCCTTAAGTTGACCAGCGAACACAGTGCCACACTTAAGAATACGCCACCGGGTAGCACACAACCGTATCGCATGCCTCGACCCGCCACGCTAACCGCCGCCCGTAATCGTTGCCGTAAAGTTAAAGTTTTGGCTGCGTTTTAATTGCTGTGCCCACTCCGGAGTTTACTTAAAGTTGCTTTGCAGTAATTAATAAAGTATCATATTTACGAGGCAGTCAAGCTTAAGGCGTATCACATGTGATTGTCTTGGTTCAGGCGTGTCCGGGTCCTCGGCACTGTCCGCAGTGTAAGAAGTGCCGTAACCCACTCTCCTTTTGACAATAATTGGCTGCTGCGCATTAAACAAAAGTAAATTATTGATAGCTTATGGCGGTTGAGAAAGGCGGGCGAAGTGCCAGTACCAAAGGCAGCATCAGAAAAACGTAAATTCGTTTTTAAATATGACAAAACAATAGCACGGCGGAGAGGGTACGGCTGGTATGGGGGCTGCCAAAAGGACAAGCTGTCGTTCGGGTTTGTGTTCTGGGTTGGCGTCAGTCATTTATGACGAAGCAATGTGCTTGTAATAGTACTCGTACTAATGAGCCACACACCCACACCCACACTCGCACCCGCACCCACACTCACACTCACACGCACACACACTTAGACTTAGAGAGTCAAGGAATGCGAAAAGTGGAGCACAAAAAGAGACTCGCACAAGGCCGTCCTTGTGGCACAGTGGTACAAGTACCTCAAATGTTGGTAGATTTCATTTTGCTTATGAACATGCTTAGTTCGAAAATGTATGTTCTATGTTATCGTTAATACTATCATTAAAAATAATGTATTTCGAAGTCTAACGCACTCATCCTTATCATCATCATAAGTCTTTCATAAGAGCATTTGGATCAATGCCAGTGTCAATAACTCGAAAAGTTCTGAACCGATTGAGCTCAAATTTACACACAATATACAGTTCGCTTCGAGGATTGCCTTTATCTATTTCAAACAGCCTTTTCACATGTACGTGCTGTGTAACAGGCTTTCCCGGGCCAAGGACTATGGAAAATCTAACCCCACAGACTGAAAACTGTTGTATGCAACTTGAAAAATCTACTCCCACGTGTTTGTTAGATCAGTTTCTAAGTTCTTCATAACATATACAAACAAGTTTTTTGAAGTTATTTTTGTTTAGCAACAGAGCGAAGTTTGGCGGGATACACCCAGTCAATGAATGAAATGACAGCAATATTCAACAGTTGCTCTAAATTTATAAATTGGGCGAATTGAAATCATTTGGCGACGTAGTAGTATTTGTTACAATGTTGTCTTGGGTGAATGCAACTTTCCAGCAAAATTGGTTCTTAGCCCCTCTTATAACCTACGCAGATGAGGATTAATTTAAAATTGAATTTATACCTCCGCCATTCATTAAAAACGATGTATAAACACAATTGTAACCTTAGACACGCTGTTTATCTATAGTTAGGATTATATCTATAGATATAGAGGATACTTCAGACCTTGGCATAGGGTATTTCTCTCAACGAGAGCATGCTCAATTTTTCTTCGATTTTAGCCCACGGTGAATGGGTCGCTTACTTTATTGCGTTGCATGGGTAAATGGTAGTAGCTTTTGCGTATGAACATTTGAGCACATTCGTTTCAAATTATTTGCGCATTCGAGCAGCTGTAAACGATTACGTATACGCACACACAGGCAGGGCTCACACACACACACACACACACCAGACGAACACAAACACACTCACACACAGGCGAACACACATGTGCACATGTACGCGCATATTGACGGGGCTGTCGCGATTTGGGACGATACAAATACTTATCAGTCCCTATGGCTGCTGGTGTGTGCGTGTGTGTGTGCGTGTGTGTGTGTATGGGTTGTTGCCAAAATGTTGCCAATTGCCTGGACCCGTTTGTGTTGCACATGTCCAAAGTCGGCCCTGCCTGGCACATTATTGAGCCGTCTATGCAACACATTGCCCCACACTTTGGGGTGCCCGTGGCCCCAGCTTGGCATTTTCTTCTTTGGTTTTTTTTTTTGTTTTTTTTTTTGCTGTTGGTGCTTAAGTTCGACAACTCAATAAAATGTGCTTTATGGCAAAAAAACAGAAAGGCAAGGAAAAAAGTGAAAACAAAAACTGGAGGAAAGCAAAAGGCAGACACGGGCACAACCCATTCCAGGATAAAAGTAAATGTTTGTTGATACTCCACGAAAGGTCTTTCGCTTGCTTCCTGCGCACAGCTGCTCCCAGTTGCTCACCGTCTCCAGCTCCGGCAACGGCTCTGATTCTAGTCCTGGTCCTGGTCCTGGTCCTGGTCTGGTTATGTTTTCTTTACCACTTGCTACGAAACCGGCGCTGGCAATTGATTTGCCATAATTTAAGTTCTCCTTTTTTCACCCAAATGCCGCACGTCCTGGCGAGCCGATGCCAAGGCTACGGCGACGCTTTGTTCTGCTTACTTATAAATGAGAAAATCGTTTTATGATAACAGCTAGCACACTGGCTGCCTGCGAAGGTGGGGCACGGGGCATCTGGTTTCACTTTGTTTTATTTTATTTCATTTATTTTGGGTTCTAGCAAAGTACTTAAATACCATACTATATAATATACATTTTCAACAATAGAACAAAAAATGGCATACCTAAGAGTGTGAATATTGTAAATTTACAAATAGGGCAAACCAAAATTTAGCATAAGTAGCTGAAACTTATAACTCATCCACACCCGTAAAACTCAGAAAATATATATTCAAAGGGCCAAGCATTTGTTGGCCACTTGGCAAATCTATTTAGACAAACCTTAAGCTTTGCTTAAGCTGAAGTTCGTGAACGAACTGATGAATTCAAGTATTTCTTAGATTGCTTTGTTAAGGCGCAGGATATCCGTCCTTCCCAAAAATGTTGTTTCGTTTCCGATTGTGCTCGTCCAGGGTTTCTCATTTCAAATTATTCTGTAGCTGCTTAATGACATCAACATTTACTTATTATGAATTATCAAATGGGTTTTGAATCACATTAACAATTTCATCGAACATTTTCATTTCCAGACTTAGGCTATAATTTTCTAAGCCCAAATTCCGACAGGATTGGAAGCCGACATAATCTGTGCCACTTTCTGATTTCCTCGGTGGCAAAACTGTTTAATTCACACAACAAACTATGCAAATGTTGTGAAAACCCAAACAAAACCCCTTACACCTCAGCAGAGTCTCGAGTCTAAGATCGCGTAATTAAGGATTCGCTGAATCCTTTGCGTGATAAGCGCCCGGGCAGCGTTCTGGACACGTCTGCAACGGGTGTCAGTGTGAGTGTGAGTAGAGTGTGAGTGCGAGTGTGAGTGCGAGTGTGGTTGTATTGGTGTGAGTGTGAGTGTGAGGTACGAACGCACAAAGTGCGACCAAAAGTTGCAACTTTTGCTCCTTTCCTTTGCTTGTGGCGGCGATAAGAAAACTTGCAACGCGTTGTTGAACTTGCACTTAGCCGGCACGTTGACGTTTCCCAAATACTCCTTTCTAAATATGTGTATGCATATGTATATATGCACTGAAAAAAACAATGGTAATATATGTCAAACTCCATATATTTGTATTTACTTAAGACTGCACAAATCTTTGAATTCGGAGAAGGTACATTAAAATGATTAAAATCAATATGATTTATTTAATGTTCTTTACAACATGAATCTGTACCTTAAGTTCTTAATTGTGAAGTTATATTTTTTGAGCCGCTGTTCTTATTATGATAATTAAATGTTAATAAGACTATATATTGTTGTTGCATGGATGGTGACGAGTGGGAGTATATTTTTCAAACTGCATACAACAGTTTTCCGTCCGTTGAGGTAGATTTTCCAAAGTCCTGGGCCCAGCAAGCGTACTGTTGATGTTGCTGACAAAGCTTAAGCTCTATCTGTGCAGAACTTTTCTAGTCTTTGAAGTTTGCCGAAACCATCATAACATTTTTATATGCATAGATAATCTGTAATACTGGATTAAGTAAGTTTGAGTCCGAAGAGAGCTTACTATTGTAATCGAAATGAGCTGGTTTCACGAATACGGTCAGCTTGATACATCATATATACTAGATTCAATCCCGAAAGGAGCATAGCAAAAGGATATTAAAGAAATCTTCGCATATGTGCAGCGCTTTTTTGAATTTTAAGCTTTCACAGGGACCTGAATATAAGGGCTGTAAAAGATGAAGATAAAAGATGAAGAACAACAATTTCGTTTCTAAATAATTGAATTGAATCAGAAATGAAATTGGGAGCAGGCCTATCAAAATGTCTACCTCTATTACTTTCAGCAAGAATATCAGAAATACATTTCCATTGAATGTTGCAGTTTGCGTTGTTATTACAATACCTAGGCAAGTGATTTCAATCCACATGGGGGAATTCACTTCATCATGAGCTCCATCTGTTTTTATTTGTTTTTGTTTTCAGTGTATCTTTGGCCGAGCTGGACGCATGGAACAGCAGGGTTGGATGTTGCGACGCGTCGCTTAAAGTCAACTGTTTCGACGCGGTGGCAATTAATCAAAAGGTGCGTGATTATCGCACGCCGGCCGTCAAGGATAAGGAGCAAGGAGCCAAGATTGTTAGTGCTACGTGTGACCTACGCGTGTGTGTGTGTGTGTGTGTGGTGTGTGCGTTCGTGTGACTGTATAACTGCATGAATGTGTGCGTGTGCGTGCGTGTGGCGCTCAAGTGTAAAGAAAGCAAATATTAAAACATATTTTAATCTAGCAAATGCAATGGCATTCCTGCTCTCTCTCCTTCCCACTCTATATGGCTCGCTTTCTCTGTGTGCGTGTGTGTGTGTGTGTGTGTGTGCTACTGGTAAATAATAAATTTATCATTTGTCAGCAGTTAAATGCTTTGGCGTAACGTGCAGAGCGCACACGGACCCGGGCGACGAATTAATAATTCATTGCGTATACGACGCGTTGCCCACTAGACACAGAAAACTGTCATACGAGTGTGACAGGAGCACACACGCACACACAGGCAGACACACACACACACACACACACGCACACACAAACACTCAAACAGTCAGTCGCAATAAATCGTCAAGTTTACGTTTGAAGTGTTTATTGAATCCATGATATTCGACGCATAGCCCTCTGCACGTCCTCGTCCCTGTCCGCCTCCTTCTGGCCATCGAACAGTCATTTTGTCATTTGTGCAAATATTTGTACAACGTTTGTTATTTGTTGTTCGGCATTGCAACGTAGATGGATTGGGCGCTGGAAGCGATCGGTCAACCCACTCGACTCTTTTTTATGGCCAGTTAGCCATTGGCCGACGTAAATGTCTTGCCGCCTTGTGTTATTTTTCTGTAAATCCTTTCAACGTGTCGTCGAAATGTCGGAAATGTTAAAATATTTGCACAGCCTGCCGGCAAACGGTTATGGCCGCGCCGCCATACCGGCGGAAGTCGCTATCCCCTATATCCACACCCCGCCCAGCTCTGCCACCACTTGATACCCGCCAACATGCACTCCCGTGTCCTGCCCCATGTTCAACAGTTACGTGGCATTTGTTTGGTATTTGGGCGTGCGTGCGTGCCAGCCCGGACAGAGTGAGCTGGCGTGATATGTCTTGCACAAATATTGATATAAGCATTTCACTATATAGACTCGTACGGGGCACTACATATGGCATGAATGACAGACATCCAGACAGCCAGACAGCCAGACACTCAGCTGCTTAAGTGTCACTGTTATTGTTTGCCCAGGCAAGTGATTGCTGTTCACTCCTTCCCTAATCCCTCTCACAATGCCCCGTCCACATCTCCCTTGGGCTACTCTTTGTAGTGCCCGCAACAGTCCGCAATAGTTACCAAATGGATTGGCCGATCGTTCCTTTCCAACCAGCAGTAACAGCTGCTGCTATACAGAGAGAGAATATATCAGCTAAAATTGGCAGAATATCTATAAATTACCAACTAACTTCGGAATGCTGTGTGCTTAATAAGGGCCTTAAAGCTATGCAAAATTATATAGATATTATATGTCAAATTATGTTTTAACAGCTCTTCTACAATGATAGTGTTTTGATGATCTATACCAATTAATTTTATCCATTCATAAGAAACGTTTCTTCTCATTTACGGCCATATTATATGCAGTTGGGCGTAAATCTAATAAATTACTTGGTTGAAAACTAGAAAGACTGAAAGTTCAAGTGACAACCTTCAAATATTTACAATTTTCAGCTGGGCCACAACCATAAATATTTCAAGTATTAACAAGTAAGAATGCTCTAGACGAGTATACCCGACTACGAAACTCCCTGTACCCTTTACTTCCTAACATATCTTCGTACACTTAGACATACACACACACACACACACACACACACACACACACACATACACAAATACGCACGCACACAAGCGACAACGATAGCGAGGCATTACTGAATCTTGTTTGTTGAATAACTTCCCTGGACACTATATACAGATTGACTAAAGTATTGTACAAAGTTATATCTTTAAAAGTGTGGCTGAAAAACGTATTGATCGAATTGCGGGGGAACGGGGTGAGATATCTAAGAACGGATCTGCGTATGGTACACAGGAACCTACATTCCAAATTTAGTGTCTCTAGCTTTTATAGTTCCCCCCCCCCCCTTCAAAATATATACTTTATTCGGAATCCTTCTTCTCCTTTCATACTTTCACATTTGCACCTTTATGGGTAAAGGGATTTAAAAAATACTTCCAAGCAGAAGAAATATGAAAGTATATAAATGTATTTTTGGCTTAATTTTAAATGTTAAACAGAAATTTGAATAGCTTTAATTAAAATTTTGGTTTCTACAGGCCTATTTCAGTTTTCAGTTAAGTCATGCGGAATCATTTAGCTTTTCTTAATTCCATAAGCCGAAAAGTATTGATTTTCAAATGAAAGCTATTCGAACATAACTTAAAGCGGAAAATCCGATGCGATCCCTTTTCATTCGAAAACGAGAACACCAAATACTTAACGATCCGGAATGGAAAGTATTCTTAAATGGTAAATGCGCATCGTGCATTCTCTTCGCTCAGTGTATATAAATCGTCAGCTGGTTGCGGGGTCAGTTGCAACCACTTCAACACTTTCGTTTTCAAGAGCTATGTGTGTGTGTGTGTGTGTGTGTGTGTGGTTGTTGAAGCGGATTGTGTTTATGTGTGTTAGGCAACCGCAAACCGGGCTTAGCTTTGCACTGCCAACATCTTTGCAGTGGGCTCGCGTGCAGTCCATTAAATGAAACTTACTTCATATTGTTAGGCCCGGCTCGCGTGTCCTGCGCCTGCCGCCTGCCGCCTACCGCCTGCCGCTGATGTTGTTTGTGTAGTAAATTAAATGATTTTTCACGCCAGCTAGAGCCAGGACCATGCCAGCAGAGAACAGAACAGACCTCGCCATGCGGTGCGTCCACAACATTTTTATGTGTTTGTTTGCGGCAACAGGAGCCTGGGCCACAGGACACTGGCTGCTAGGCAGCTCCTGGCAGCCTGGCTGGCCGAGCCGGCTGCCTTTTTGGCAATGTTTTAACGTTAATTCATGGTCGTATTTTTATGTTGCACTCGTTGCGCGACGATGCCACGTCGCCTTTATTGGCCCAACGGCAGCGCTAAAGTGTTTACTAAATAAGCAGATTTCTTTTGTCTCTGCTGCCGGGTGGCGGGTCGCGGAATGCGGGTAGCAAGCAGCGGGCAGTGGGCAGTGGGGTTAGCGGATCCCAGGTCGCGCTAATGGAATGGCTTTTGTATGGCTTACCTAGAACCATTGGGCTGGTGACTTATTTAATTAAATCAGTTGTGGCTTTAAAGCGCCCTCCAATGCCACTAAGCCGGCTAAGTAGGCTATGTCCTCCCGGCCTCATGATGGCCCCCATTGTTGTTAGTCTAACGACAGGTGCAAATCCAAGGTGAAATCGAAAAAACGAAAAACAAAACAAAAAATGCGAAAAGCAAAATAAAGCGGGAAGACTGCACATAAAACTTGCAAATTGCGGCACATTGACGAAATGAAAGCCGCAAACTGAAACTGAAACAGAGCCAGGACCCAAAACCAGGACACGGCCACGGATACGGACACATGCTCGTATCACAGATATCATAAAAATGTGCAACTTGCAACAGTTGCTCTTGTCGAATGGCAATGAGCGACAACAACCAACAAGCGACAAAAAACTTTTCCAAGATACGTGGCATAAAAAATGCTTCAACGGGCACCCAACATTGTCAGGATACTTAGAGATGGCCGCGTGTCGTGTCCTTTTTTTTTTTTGGCTGTTTACTAACGTATTAGCTTTAGTTATTTTATTTAAGAAATAAAATTCAACTGGGTTGAAAGTTAATAAATCATTTTCTATCCTATTATATAATATTTAACCTGAATATGTCCTTAGTCTTAACTCTTAACATAATATGTTAATATGTACATATTATGTATATAATATAAACACCAAAAATTCTAATACACAAGTAAACAAAAATGATCTATATCATACAATATCTTAGTAATTATCATAACCAGAGCTGGGCCTCGGTTCAGAAAATTCAATCCCGATTCTGTTCTGAAAACTTTCTCATTTTTCGATCCCGCTCATCCCGGTGGTCTTTTCAGGTTATTCCTCGGTTCTCGAGACTATACCGAACATTCTTTTTTTTTTTTTTTTAATTTCTCCAGATATTCCGATCCCAATCCCATCTCTTGTTTGTAACTTATCCAATTCGAATTCGAATAGTTGAGTCCTTTGTGCCTGTTCGTTGCATTTCACAAATACCACAACAATTAAATTCAACTTATGATTTTATATTCATATTTACAAATTTAATTGATAAATATTTAGAGTTGGCTGCGCCCGATTAGTGCGTCTGTCAGTGGCATGCATTACTCTCGTTAATTTTTGTGTCGCATTTTTGCCATTCTTACTGAATTACTTTTGTTAAATATTGTTTATGTGGACAGAGTGTACACCGCGAAAATATATTTAATTTGTGCATTGAATTTACTACTTCTGAATGTTTCATATAAGTTATTATTCAAAATATATACGTATTCATTTCAAGTTTGTATTGCTTGCAAAAATATATATGTGAGAAGTATTAGTGTTCAATATAATTCATACAAGCTGTCTAATGAGTCTATTTGATTATATAGACAGTTTTATTTAAAAAAGTATAAGTATTATCGTTAAATAGATTGCTTGCGAGTGTTTCAGTGCGTTCAGTTTGTGGTAGCAATGATTTTTGTTTTGCTTATATTTTGGAATCTATAATTAAATATTATTGAAGACAATCTTCGAGCTTTTAGCCGCGCTGCTACGCATGCATTAAATGCTACCACTAGTCTATGTCTTTATTTTATTTTATTTATTTAATAGTAAGTTGGCTTAGTTTAAACTATGGCCAACCTAGCAATAAATAGCACTGGCTGCTTAGGCCTTCGGCTATGTACATGTCTTAAGATTATGTGGGTAGATATTATTAAAAAGTGTTACTTAAAATTAATGTGAGTTAAAGTGTTAGTCTATGTCTTAAAATCGTGGGACGTATGTAACTTTTAAAATCAATCAGGAAAGCAATTAGGAAATAGCTAAAATCTCTTTAAAAACGGTCATTACTCCCTGTACCCATAAAATGGGTATTGGATTTGTGCAAATGTCCGTCTGTCTGTCCCTCTGTCCGGATGAACGCGTCGATCTCAGCAACTATAAGAGCTAGAGACACCAAATTTGGAATGTAGGTTCCTGTATACCATACGCAGATCAAGTTTATTTCCGATCTCAGATATCTCCCCCCGTTCCCCCGCAATTCGATCAAAACGTTTTACAGCCACACTTTTCAGGATATAGCTTTGGGTTTTGGCATGTATAATACTTTAGTCACTCTTAACCTGCTTTCAAAATTTTACGGTGTGTGTGTATGTGTAAGTGCATGCAGATGTGATCGGAAATTTTGGACCTGGGTTCAGGGAGTTTTGTAGTCGGGTATACTCGACTATAGCATTCTTACTTGTTTTTAATCCCATTGCGTTAGATTTGGAGAATATTTGATTTACGCCTGCTAAATGCCCGTTGCTTCGTCCGTTTACGAGAATATAGCGAGCTTTTACTTGTTGCCCGTTTCTAAGTCGGTTCCACAAGTACAATTAATATTACACAATTCAAGAAATGCGGTTGCAATGAACATTTTATAAAGATCATAACAATTTTCTACCGGAATATAGAAATTTAGTGAGTAGCGAAATCCTTAGCAGGACGTATTAATGTCAGTAAGGATTCGAACTTATTTAAAAGTAACAGGTATATGAATAATATTCAGTGTTATTAAATGAAAATGCCAAAAAAATATTAGTAACCTTCTAGACAACTACAAATTTAGAATTGAGCAAAATGGTTAAACTTAAGTGAATATTTCATTGGAAAAATGCTGATACTCTAGCGCTTGCAACATGGCCCACTCGTTGAAATGCTAACAGCTGAAAGCTTAAGGGTTTCGGATGACGCTACAGATCAGTTAGGGCAATGCTAACGGACTCTGCTATAGCTATTCAATTTGGGGCACGAACCCATTTCTAATGCCTCGCCATGGCAGGGCCGTATGACAATGCAGCGGCGGGTGGCGCGTGGGAGTTGCAATAACTTAACGATGCCAACTACTGGCTGAGGTGCAAGGACGAAAAAGTACAGGTTGCAAAGGCAGGCATAGTAACGGGGCCAAGAGCTGTGAACTGGTGGTACGAAGGGAGGGGGCTAAAATAAATCTTGTACAATAAGTTTGGTGAGCGGCGACGGCGACGGCGTTGGCGATGGCGATGGCGTCAAAACGCTCAATGCGTCCAACAACAACAATAACAACAACAATGACAACAGAAAGAGCAACAACAAAAGCAAGTGATACAACAGTAACGCAAATGACACAAGCTAAGAGGGGGCGGGGCAGCGTCGACAGGCGGCTGCCTGGCAAAAATAGCCTTATCAGTTCCTGTTTCCTGTCGAAAGTTTTCATATTTTTGCGCGTGGGTGCAGCAACAGCAGCAGCTAGAGCTGAGCCACAGCGCTCAGAATGGTTCACTGAACTGAACATTCGTTCATCTCGATCGATCCTTTTAGCTCTTTCTCGATCGCCGTTTGTGAGCGAATTTTGACGATGCTGCTCAACAAATTTGAGTTACTCTTGTTTAATGCTTCAGATGAGGCTCGATTTAAATTTGGGTTTCAAAAATTCTCAATCTAATCTGATTAGTTTTATTGATAGAGCAATCTACTACGATTTATTAGATTTGTTGCACCTTATAATATATACATATAATAGAAAATATACCTTCTTGTTCGTTTTATAATACAAAAAGAAAAATATTATTTATTTTATACTACAATTTATTAGATTTGTTGCACCTTATAATATATACATACAAAGAAAATATACCTTTTTATTCGATTTATAATACAAAAAGAAAAATATTACTTACTTTATTAACCAAAATCTTTTATTATAGGTTGCATTTACTAACCTAGCTTAATTGCACAAAACGAACAACTAACTTATAGCAACAAACAAAGAACAAATGGACTTATAGCTTTTTCCAACTACTGATATTATTATTACAACTCTAGAGCCTTACGAATTGTGCTCCAGACACGAAGCTCCCAGGAATACAATAATATATTTCTGACTTGTGTCATCGTATTCCCGAACCAATCGATATTCTAAAAGTTAGGGTTAACATATTGAAATGTTTTGAAAGCAAAGTTTCCATGTTATTAAGAGCATTGCTGTTGCTTGACTGGTGACTGGTAACTGGTTCGTTCGCATGTTCAGCGGCAATTGAAGGACGGAACTAGTGCCATCGATTGAACTACTGCGTACAGCACAAGCAGAGACAAAGACAACAACAACAATGGGCAAAGTAAACAGCGCGATGACAACAAAGCAACACACGGAAAGTGTTGCCATTTTTTGTGCAGATTTCGCTGCTTCTGCCGCTGCCGCTGCCGCTGCTGGTGCTGCTGCTGCTGCTGGTGCTGCCTTTTGATTTTGCACAGTCTGCGCTGGCCGCAGTCGGCAACTCTGAAGCATAACAGTAACCACAATAAAAAGCAGGAAATATTTAAACATTTTTCTTTTAGTTTTGCATGAAACGGCTGCGACGCCGACAGCAGCGCAACCATTTTCACACTTATTGTCAGATTTTGCTTTGTGTTTTGCCTTCGTTGCTGCCGCCCGTCACCTCCGCGGCGTCGTCAGCAATGTTGCCCCATCGTTGTGTCGTTTTGCTGTGAAATGACGCACAGCCGAGATAACACGTCGCACTGGAAAAAGCTGCAACAATTTTTATGTTGCAGCTGTAAATGTAGTAGCCAAACCTGCCAACGACCCAGCAACCCGCCAACCCGCCAACCCACCAACCCATCGACCCAACGACCCACCAACCCACAACACACCATCAACCTTGCCACCAGTCATGCCGCATATGTTGCGCATATGCCTGCCAAACGCTCAATTTGTTTGGCCTTTTGTCTGCGGCTCTCTCTTTCTCTGTATATGTATGTGTGTAGTGTGTAGTGTGTGTTGATGGCATTCTTAAATTTACAGGATATGTGCATAATTTTGCAAGCGGACAATGCGGCTGTCACACTCACTTAATGCTGTCCTGTCGTGACACCTTGTTAGTGTCACTTCAGCATTCGTTTTAAGTTGTGCGCGCAGGTACTGAGTACATGAGTACTTCTGCGAGTACTCCACATGGATACTTTTGGAAGTACTCCTTATGAGTCCTTTTGGAAGTACTCTACATGAGTACTTTTGTATTAGTGGTGGCAAAACAACGCTGGCACTATCAATTAAATGTTTGTTACAGACGATCTTTCTTATATCGAACTTGAAAGTGTGCTATCAAATTATTTTGTGTTCTAACTGGTAAAACGCCATTGTTTTAGGTTTACATTAGGTTGAACTTGACTTCTTGTGTCAAACGTAAGAAATACACACAAATAGCGCATCACAATTTTGGCTCCCGTGGAGGAAGACTTTCCTAAATAGTTTCCTAAATGCTTGATGATAAAGATTTTGTACTACAAAATTTGTAGTCGATATAACTAAACAAATTCCCCCCTGTGGCGACGGGTGGGTGTAGTCCTTTAAAATATTTTTGATTGAGTTGGAAGAATAATACTAAGATCCAGAAAGTAATGGATGGGTGGGAAAAAGTCTATACTTAATTCAGGGTAAGTTAATTCTGTGATGCCACTCACAATTTGATTCGTGGATGTCATAAGCGTCTATATATATTTTATGTCATTATTAATTAGCTTACAGCATTTTTGACAACTGCCTAATTTTTCTAAATATTACTTGTACAGTCGTCGTATTATTTAATAACACTCGATTGTTAGTTATCATATTTAAAAACCTGGATTTATGTACACTTTGATTAAGATAACATTCTTAATTAATAAGCTTTACGTCTTCATACAGAGTATGCATTTTTGTATTTTCTGGTTAGTGAAATATTTATCGTTATTTTAAAAATTCTATACTCTCCTGTATAAGACCAACTAATATTCGGTGTATACTAAATCTTGACATTTTATAAATTGAGGATATACACCAACATGTGTACCAAGCTTGTTTGCACTAGCTTCAAGGGTGTGGAAAAAAATTACGTTCATACGGACAGACGGATTGACGGACAGATGGACATTTCGCACACCCAATATACTATTTTCCCTTCGGGAACAAAGTATATATATAGCTCAGCCTTACATTTCTCGTATTCTGTTCGTATTCGAAACTCCCAAATTTGTCGGCAATGTGATAACTATCAAATATCACCCGACCACCACTCTAGAAAATTGTTGATGTTTTCCAACACTTAAACAATCAACTATCGTATCAATACACGAAAACCGGTAAGCTATTATTTGCATTAATTTCACTATTTCGACAATAAAGTCTTGTTCCGCCGCCAAAATATGCTCTTTTATTTTGAGACCAAAGTCAGACATTTTGAAGCACTTCTTTTATGGGGGCCCTATACTAAAGAATTACTCGCAAAACATATGATGTCAACCAGCAGCGCACCATCTACCGTAGATGGATAGCAAAGCATAGGCAGATTCTGAAAGACATAGGCAATATGGCGATTTTAGTCGCACTTATAAGTTTTTTTTATACTTCCCGGTATATACTTAACCATTTTTTTCAACAGTTCCACCTAAATGTATAATAAGAAGGTACAGTAAAAATTGCAGGCGTCTAGCTTCTACCGTTTGGGCTGCCCAAGTTAGTTAGTCAGTCAGGTTGAACTTTTTTATATATATAGATGTACATATTTAATGTAGATATATAGATTTTGAATTTCGACTATATTAAGTTGGTTGCACCATCGATTGTTTCGTTTTAATATAACGAAATTGCAAATTAAATTATGGTTTATTAACAAATATCTTTAAATGATGACGTTTTACTAACTAATTAGAAAAAAAATACCTAGCTTTAACTCTAACTTAACCTCAGTAATAATAACACATCTTTATTATAACGTTACTACCTTTTTATAGTAGCATTTATGCCATCACGATTGAAGATATTGATATTACACAAAATATTTTATAATACACACGATTGGAATTGAGCAACATCGTATCTTATTAATTGTATATACGGTTGTATAAAAACTATCTCTGTAGTTATGGCTTCCACAACATATTTGAATTTATAGTATTATAAACGGATTTTTAAGAACTTTGACAGCTTTTCATCACATTTCTCAACTTTTTGTCAAATGCACTTAATCAATGGATGGTTCAATTGCTGTTATTATTATTGACTAAATACTTATAATCAAAACTGTTTATTTTTAAAGCACTGGGTATAAAGGCCTCATTCTAAAAGAATATCACTGCATTCATACCCTTGTCTATTAATCCAACCCGTGAGGGGGTACTTTGTACAATAAAATCATCTCGGAATTTGTTTGCTGTTTTGTAGTTACTGTAACTCAAAACCAATTAAAAATTGCACTGCACCTAACAGCTTTTATTTATAATTGTTTATTGTTACCAGAGTTATCTGTATTTTTATTTGTGTAGTTATTTATCTTATGTCGCCGTTGTTAGTCTAGTTAATACATATAAATTTATACTTAATATCTTAATTTAACCAAAATCGGTTTCATTTTTAGCACATGTCAAAGGTCGTGTCGAGTTCGCCCCTGCCTCCTTTGAAGCAATCGTCTTATGCCGATCAACCAAGTTAAAGTTTATTATTCGGATGCTAATTAGTGCCCAAGTTGCATATTTCTAATGTCAAAATAACATTAGTGGGGCGCGAACATCACAAAGATCGAAACCTTTTACTCAGCGCTCGCTTATCAGCCAGTAGATATTTACACTGAGAACTCAGATTGGCCAATTTAATAATTGGTTCTTTTGCCCATGGAGTTTAATTATATAACAATAATACAATTATTTTTGTGCTGTTTATTGCACAATTTTTATTACATATTTATTTTTATAGTTATAATAATATTGATTTCAATTTACGCATGTAGACTTTAGTTGGAATTTGATCACAGTGTATGGTTTCGAATGACTTGCGAAATTAATCAGTAGAATAAAAAGATTTGAGCTGACAACTAACTCATTCGATTCTTCAGTTCTCAATGCTTTTTATTTGACTTGAAAGTTTGTCATAGCCTTTTGTTTCGGGCGTGTGTATGGGCCGTGTAGCCTAATGGATAGGGCGTCGGACTTCGGATCCGGAGGTTGCGGGTTCGAGTCCCGTCATGGTCGACTATGCTTTTTTTTTCTTTTTTAACAGGAACTACCATTAGCAACTTTTATTCCAATATTATTATTTTTATTTTTAAGCAACCAAAATAGAACATTAATAATACTGAAAAGGTATTATTAAGGACAAAGCTAATAAAATGAATACAAAATTATGACAAGCCGAAGCAGTATTAGTAAATATACAAAATTAGTTCGTTGTTGATGCGTTTTTCACTTTTATAATACGAATCATACCACAATTCATTATTTAAGCTAAGCTTGATATGAGGTTGTATCATAAATGTACTTTGATTTTGGCAACGAAAGTAGTTGTCCGATCTAAAAATTTGTTGTATTAATAAACTGCACTACATTCAGGCAGAATATTATGTGAAATGAAGTGTCTGTTTTGACATTTTGACAAACATCCATACATATGTACTTAAATAATAATACCCAATAGTTTAAGTTATGGATAAGCTGTATTTATCACAGTCAGTCGCTACTAAATGTATACATATATATACATATATAATATTTATTTGTATTCTTTGTGTTTGGCCCAAGGCACGTACTGCCTGAAAGTAATTGTGACAATATGCAGTCTAGATATTGATATCTTTGTGTTTATGTGTACATACATACGTAGGTATATATGTTAGTACCTATGAGGGCTTTTGATAATAAGTTTCAATTCCTAGCAGGTGTGAGTGTGTTTGTGTGAATCTGTTTGTTGGTTGCGTATGTTCAAGTAATACGAGTAACACTTATCAAAACTTTGTTGCTAACACATGCAAATTGAAATGTGTGACTACACGGCACACACACACGCACACACACACGCACACACACAGACACACACACACATGTTGGCACATTGTTGCCACCAGTTTGGCACACGTACTGAGTACATGAGCCTGGCGCACACGTGCACGTAAACACGCCCCAGCCCAAGCCCAAGCTCCAGACACCGAAACCCCCATCTCAAAGTCAGCCCCAAGCAGCACCTGCAGCGACTGCGGCTGCGGCTGCGACTGCGACTGCGACTGAGACTAGGACTAGGGTTGTCGTCTCCGAGTACATGGCCTCTAACTTCCGCCTGTTTTAACACCTAACAACCAAGAAAGCAACAACTGCGTTGCCGCTGCCGCTGCATACTTATTATAGCTGCAGCATGTGTTCTCGTTGTTGTTGTTCTTGTTGTTGTGGCACCAACACTTTTTCAAAATCCAAAATTCACCCACAATCCTTTCAGTGTGTGCGTGTGAGTTTGAGTTTCTGTGTGAACGTGTGCGGATTTCAACATGAGTTTTAGAAACAAAAGTTTTTGATTTCTTTGTTCTCATCCTTATTGTTGCCATTGTTGTTGTTGTTTTTGTTCTTTTGTCACAGCAACTTTTTATTTGAAGCATATGCGCAGTTGTCATCTCTAGTCTATGCCTCCCCACCAGCCTTTCTTCTTCCCTTACAATGCCCTCTTCTCACGCCCCATGTACTTTGGATAATTGCAGCTTTTGACTGTCAAAGTTTTGTGCATTCGCACTTTGATTTCTTTGGCCAAATAAAACAAGCAGCTGCCATTCATTTAAACAAATTTGTGCTAAAAATTGCATAATTGCATAATTGCAAGTACGCCAAGCAGATAGCAAAAAGTTGCCGCATTTCTAATTGAGTTACATTTATGACTATTGCCAACATTTGAAGGCTCTGTACACGGAGAGAAATCTTATATAAATAATAATCAATTCTCTACTTATACTAACAAATAAAGAAATGTTTTTTCATTTTATTTATAAATAAAAAAACAATTTGTTAAATATGCTTTTATTGTGTACAGTCTCGTATGTATTTAAACAAATATTTTGATATTTAATATTCACAAATTCTCGCATAAGATCTGTGAATGTTTTATATATAAGCCATGTCAGAATTTTCAATAAAACATGGGCCTATGAACTGGCTAGATTTGCAATATATGTTTCGCATATCTTATGCACAAAATGCATAACTTGTGCATAGATTTCTCCCCGTGTAGACTGTAAGCTTGGCCATGATTTTTGGCGGGATTCACAACAACCACAGACTATGCGACTATATTCGTAATTTAATATGACTGACACTCGCTGTTCGCTGACAAGTTTAATACCGCCAAGTTCTTCGTTTCTCGCTACCCGCTTCCCGCTTCCCGATTTGTGCCGCCCGCTTCTTGCCACATGCCGCTTGCCACCCGGCACGTCTATCGTCTATTGGATAATTAAGCCACTTTGCGACAGGTTTGACAGCCTTACTTTGAATTGTCAGCTCCTGACGCTGAAGCTGACGCTGAGGCAGACGTTGATGCTGCTGAGGTCCTTGCATTCGCTGGCTCACGTCCTGGCGCTCTGCGCCCAATTTCATTTTCAGACAACTTGAGATTTTCGATATGGCCATGGACATGTTTTTGGTTCTTGGCCTCGTCCTCTGAAGGATGGGGTGGGGTTGGGGACTCGACGTCGACGTCGACGACAAAAGTTGAAGTTCAATTAAATTTCAGTTTTGCAGCTTTGTTATTTTTGTCATTTGTGGTTTGATCGTTCTCTTCTGGCCAAGTATTATCCGTGTGCCCCGCACAATTCATCAGGGACATTGAAAAATTGAAAATTATGTTGCTGATGCTATCAATATGAATTGTCTCTATCTCTATCTACCATCTGCCTCTCTCTCACACTTTTTCTCACTCTCTCTCTCTCTCTCTCTCTGTCTCTGTCTTTCTGGCTCTGTTGTGCTGATTGCAAAATGCAATTCGCATTAAAAACTTTCAGTTGGCCAAGTTGTGGGCAAAAAGTTTTCGGGATTCGCTTGCATGATTGACGCATTCCATTGCCAGGACAATTGCAGTTGCAGTGCAGTTTGTGGGAGCTGCGGGCTGGCTACTACTACTGGCTATTACGATCGGGCGGGGGGCTACTCGGGGCTCATAGGTCAGCTACAGATTTGGTCCTTCAGTTGCGGCAGTTAATCAACCACTAAATGGCAGGCTTTCATCTACAGTCGTACCTTTTGCATGATGATTAGGCGGCTGCGGCGTGTGGCGTGTGGCGATGCGGCATGTGGCATGGCTTGCATGATAACCGACCAAAAAAGTCGAAGCACTTGCCGAAGCGCTTGGCTGCTGGTCTCCCAAGCTGCCTGACAGCAGCCGACTCAGGCACCCAACCGCGTTGCTGCTTGCCACAAACCCAAGCCGCCAAATGCCACCACAGCTTGTAGCAATTGTCGTACCATTTGTCAGAAGCACGCGTCGACACTCCTCCCTCGCATCACGCTGCGCATGTGCCACGGGCCGCCAGGACCCGCCGTCCTGCCTCTGGCGCCCACAAGCCTTGAGTTCCACCACGTGCCAGCCATGTGGATGCCATGCGGCACATGGTGGATGCCATTCGTTTCGAAAATCCACTTCGACAATTGGCAACGACGTTTCGCGGCTCGGCCGCTCGGCATCTCTGCTCGGCCAGCGCCAGCATCCAGCATCCAACGGCTGAGCGCACGAGAGCCGACGATGTCCTGCCGCAGATAGCCGAGCTGCCGCTCGGCTGACTCTTCGGATGCCGTGTGTCCGCCTGCGAGGCTGCTGCGTTTTCAGTTGATCAACGACGTCTCCATCGGCTAGTTGGCTTGACGCTTGGCAGGCTCTGGGCACACAGTTTACACATTTCGCGCGTGTTTTCGGTTTTTGGAATGCACTCAACAATTTTCGAAAACTCCGAATAATAATATTGCGTGTGTGTCTTTTGTGTGTGTGTGTGTTATTTTTTTTTTATGTACTTGATAATAACAGTGTACAAATATGCCCATGTGCTTCTTGGGGCACGCTTAAATAGCTCAAACAGCTCAAATGTCCGCACAGACTAGATATTTGAAAAACTTTTGAAAACCGTCATCAGAGTCAGCACAAATGCGCCTCATTTCAAAACAGCATCTGCATCGTTATTATCTAGTCCTTATCAACCGAAATGATAAAATGCTGATCGTGGTCCTGTTGATAGTGGCGCTCATCGAAGGTAAAAGTTCAAATATACTCGTGAAACTTGTTCAGGCCTGTTCCCAATTTCACTTTCGGGTAAAATCCCCAGAATAAAGACTACATTTCGAATGGTTTCGAAATCAATTAACAACGAATCTAAGTTTTTAAATTAATCTCTGGCTAAAGGACCTGGCAGCCATTGCTGGTATACACTTACCATATAATTTTTCAGTAAATGATTAGTTTTTAAATAAAGTAATGAGTTATTTCCGGCGCCAAGAAGTAGGCAACGCATTTTTCTGTGGCATTGATTCGAGAGTAAAATGCGGAACAGATCTTTTTATCAGCATTTACAATTTTCCACAAAGTGTTTAAGGATATATTGACAATTAAAGATTAGTAAATGTTATTTATATGTGAATGATTCTTCAACAAATTGTAGTTCTGTTATTTAAATTACATTCGTGTGTAAATCGGAGACTGAATCGCTTTTTTAACTGTATTCAAAAAGAAGTTATTTTATGGCATCTCACTGCTATAATCAGATAGATCTTTTTGAAAAAAAAAAATGAAATTTCACCTTTCAAAAAATAAAAACATTTGAATTGTTAAAAGTTGAAACGTACATAAATATATACATATATATATATATTATGTATAAGTCTATGTATCTGATATTTTCATACTATTTAAATTTTTCAGTCGACAGTTAAAAGACAATTATATTAAAGTTCACTAAGCAGATCAACTAAATCCTTTTAAATACATAAGAGAGCATAAACCGCATTTAAAGTAATTAACTAATATTTAAAAATAGTGCAATTGAAAATGATGGTCAATAATCATTTTGCATAAATGTCTCGATCGAAAGCAAAATTACGTTTCAAACGTCCAGGAATCTCTAATTCTGAGCCTCACACCGTCCGAAACGTTTATTACAATATTCTTTTAAAACATATCTGTCGATGAGATTCATTATTGTTTTATTGCCGTCAGACAACTTCATTGCTGCCAAATAAATTGTTTAAAATTTCCTTAACTCGACTTAATGATTTTGTGCGCGGCATTGTTCTTTCATTTAACAAAGTACAGTGGTTGAAAACTGCATAATTGTCGGCACTAATGTGTGCAATAGCTATTGCCCATGCTGGATTTATGTGTCTCATTTGTTACGTGTTTTGAATATTCCAAGAGTTATTCAACAATTCCAAAAATGTTAAAAGATACTGAGTCCAATTTAAGCATAGCAAGTCGAAACCTGAAATATTCTTATACGAATATTTTGACTAACCTGAAATCATCGTTCTTTGATTAGAGTTCCCAAGCAATGTTAGCAAGAACAATAATTTTATCTCTACTAAGCTTTAGTTGTTTATTTTATTCCACAATTTAGGGCCACATGATACCTATAGGTATTAAAAAACAATCTTAAAACGACAACGTCTAGGTGTAGTATTTGCAGTAGCTTACACTCTAAAATAGATAGTCTTCATTTTAAACGAGGCTATATATTTATAGCCACCAAAAAACCATTAAAATGAAAAGTCTAGGTGTATGTACAGGGAGAGAGATAACAAGGCTGGCGACTTAAGCTAACAATTATAATGTTTTATATTAAAAAGAATTAATATCATTCTGTTAGGCTTAAAAATAAACCTCACATTTTTTTTGAATATTTTTTTTTTTTTTTTTAGATGTATTTATTTATAATGGTAATCAGCCTTATGAAAGCTATAAATCCATTATTGCTGCTAAAGATTAGGCGTTATGTAGTTTTAAACATAGGAATGTGGAAAATGAAATTTATATTATATTTTGTCTTTCTAAATTACCATAAGTTTTGCGAATTTTGGAATATTCCCGCTTTGGTTTAGTTTTTAACGAATATGCTTAAAGTGAGAGAGTTAACTTCTTACACTAAAAAGATAAAGAGTTTTTGGGAAGTTTAATTTAATTTAATTTATATTTTCTAGGGTGTTACTAATTTAGGATCGCTTAATATATTTTGACTGACGGTTTATTCTCCAGTTACGCATAATTAAGATGCAAATCCACTCGGAAACTTACTAAGAATTAGTACTAACGATCAGAGCGATGAGCTTGAAGTGCAGTAACTTTTGAATTATAGAAGTATATATCAGATTGTACTGCTTATTCCATAGTAAAATGGTTCAAAAGTTGAACGAGCTGGGCATTATAATCGCCTTTTGGTGTTGATGGTAAGGGGATAAGGGGATCGGGATTGCACTGGCTGTTTAATGCAGTGTCATTGTGCAGTATGTCATATATGCACGTTGGCGGTTTGCATCATTGCTATTGGCATTAAACAGTATAAATAATACACAAACAAATAAATAAAATAAGTGAATGGCAAAAACAGAAAGAGCCAAATGAAAACAACGTCGAAATTCACCAGCAATTGAATTGGCCAGACTCCGGCTCCATAGTTGAATGGCCAAAATGTCCGAACCGTCCGAACCAGCCGAAACATTCGAGCCAAGCGATCCCTATCCCAACATATGCACAAACCAAATTATCCTCCGATTTAATTGCGCAAATTCTGTTTTCACTTGATTTTTATTAATGCATTTTCCGCTGAATAGTAATCGTAATCATAACAAATGAAGTGACAAATGGTTGATTATTTTTCATTTCGGACTGGAGTTATGTTAACCTTTAATAAAATACCGTTGATATTTCGCAAATTTATAATCCATCGTACTTTCAGAAAGAAACGATTCTTGGCTTCATTTTAGTTAATGCAAAAAAACAAAAATCTTTGGGTTTTATTTTGACAGATTCTACTTAAAACTAACTCAAAATATATATATAGTATACATTTTTAATTATCTTTTTTATTTTTTCATTTTTTTTAATTTGCATATTTATTCAACTGGTTGTCTTACTACTTTTTTGAAAGCTTTAGCTAGTTGTAATTAATATTTTAGTGTGGACCAGTTAGGTATTTAACTCTTGTCTTAGGCTAAAAAACTTACGACAGAACTTCATTTTTAATCCGAGAAGAAACAAACTTTCGCACAACTACTTTTACTTTTCATTATATTTATGTATTTTGATATCATTTACATCAATGAAATAAAAATTATAGTACCCTCTGCTAGGGTATAACAAGATAGGACGGCTATCTTCGGGGTCCCGAAGCTATATACCCTAGCAGGAATTAAATTTTATACATAACTTAATGTGATCCGATTTTGATAAAATGATAGCAAGCTAGTTGAAGTATAATAAAACTGTCACTTAGTTTGGATGAAATATTTGTATAAACAAAAAGTTTGATATTGTGAAATAGTCAGATTTTGATGAAATTTTGTCAGATTGTATAAGCCGTCTAGATACTCTGTTTGATAAAGTTTCGTAAGGATACCTTTATAAACAAAGTTTTTCATACAAAAACAAAAATGTCGACCGATCATTCCTATGGCAGCTATATGTTATAGTGGTCCGATCCGTCCGGTTCCGACATATGTACTGCATGCTATAAAAAGAAGGGTCTGTGCCAAGTTTCATTACGATAGCTTTAAAACTGAGAGACTTATTCGCATAGAAACAGACGGAGATCGCTATATCGACTCGGCTATTTATGCTGATTCAGAATATATATACTTTGTTGGGTCGGAATTGTCTCCTTCAGTCCATTACATATTTCGAGACAAAATTATAATACCCTCTGCTAGGGTATAATAATGCAAAATTAATATTAATTTGGCTTAAACGTATTTTGTTGTACAAATGATGAGCACATTATTTCTTAATTTTTGCCGATTTGTAAATTAAAATCAAAGTAAACAATATTTTAAAAGTTGTCATTTTGTTTATTTATATAACAATGTATCAGGAAAATATTATTATTTTGATTTTCTCATTATATTTACTTATTTTGATACCATTTTACATGACGCGTATTTAATCTGTTTGGGAAGTCAAATAACAATAATAATAAAAAATGATTGTGTATTTGGTTTAAGTGTATCTTATTGTGAAAATAATAATGCCGATTATTAAATTTAATTCAAAGTAAATAATATTTAAAAGGCTTACTTTTTGTTTAACAAAGTTTAAATGTTAATATCAAAAGCTGAGACACAATGCTCATTTACTTATAAGCTGTAATAAATTAAAACAAACGTTCTTTGTATTAAAGGGGCAATGATCAGTTAATCTTGATACAATATTCTAAACTGTCGATACTATCTTTGATTTTCACAATAAGCAATCTGCGATCTGCACTAGTCAGTAAGTTCAAGGGAATAATTCATTATTTCTGCAAGTTGAACTTCAGAATCAGAAATCACAATCAAGTATCATTGATCAAAATGCTCTTCTGGGTGTGTTTGAACAGATATTAGTTCTAGAGAGATGCTCTAGATTGCAGGGAATACAATATATGTATGTAAATCAAAGCCAGTTAATTGGGAAATTAATTACATATTAAAAATAATCTGAAAATTGAAATGAGCACACTCAAGCTGAGGTTATTATTATTATATTTTTTTTTCCAATTCACTTAACAAAAAGCCATTTAACGATGTGCACTGTAATCTGCACTTTAATCATGTTCAATTAACTGCTCTTTTAGATAATGAAAATAAAACAAAAATGCGGAAAGTGCGGAAAGTACGAGTAGTAGTACATACATATATGAAATGCGAATAATTGGCAGAATATGCGATGGGCAGTGCATAAATATATGCATAAAATATGTCCATATACGTTGTCCATATATAGTATGAAAACATACCACAAAAACAAAATAAAAAGGGCGCTTAAATCTCGGTAAACAATAACTCCCCAGTGATAATAACGCAATGCGATTGTGAATTGGAATGTGAATGCATTAAGCGAGTTGCCGTGCCCCATTGCCGGTTGCAAGTTTCCAGTTGCAAGTTGCCAGTTGCCGGTTGCAAGTTGCCAATTGCCAATTGCCAGTCTACTGTCGGCTGTCGACTGTCGGCTGTCGGCTGTTGTAATGGCCATTGATAATGATAAACATAAAAGTGAAAATAATTTTCAATTACAGCAACATTAATAACCGATAATAATCCTAAACAAATATTGCAAAACGAGGACTGCTCGTCCGTGAGTGCGGCCAAATGTGTGTGTATGAGTGTGCATATCAATGAAATGCAAATTAATTGCCCCAGCATGTGGCAGCAATGGCAAACGTGAACGGGGCCCATAAATGATAAGCCATATAGTACTTGCCCACGTTTACGCACTGTGCTCACACAGGACACCCTTTAAAGAGTCAACAAATACGACTACGCAGTGTGCATTAATAAATGCAAGCTAGACCGCAATTTTGCAGAGTGCGACAAACAGACAGACAGATAGACAGACAGACAGTCAGTCAGTCAGTCGGACAAAACCTTTGGCACTTTAAAAACTCTGTGCATTCGGTGCCTATGTCCCTCGGGTGTCTTAATTGATTCGACGATGATCATGACGATGGCCCTGGCTACTGGCTACTGGCTGTATGGCGGCGGTTCTTTAGCTTTTAGAGCATGCGACCGCACCAGCCGCAACCGGGCTCAGCGCTCTGCCCTCCACTCTGCCCTCCACCATGCTGCAGCTTGCAACCCCCCCTCCATCTGTGGAAACTGCTGGCTGACCGCCACTTTTGCAACACATGTATATAAAAAAGTTTGGCTAAAAGGGCGCACAAATTCGTTACTAAGTACTTAACAAAACGCACTCACACACATGTATTGGCTCACTTACATATTTGTTGCATATGTGTCGCGTAAATTACACTAAAAACAAAAGAAAACAACTACGAACGTTGCAGTCGGACGCACCCGACTGCAAAATACTCTGTTCCCAGTCCTGTTCAATTTGATTCGAAAGAGACGCGAAAAAAACAATAGTCTGCATGTTAAATTTGATGACTCTACCTGTACAGGTGTGGGAGATATCTTGATATCTTGCAACTTCATAAATTAAGGGTATACACCAACATGTGTACCAAGTTTAGATGCTCTAGCTTCACGGATGTGGAAACAATTTTCGTTCATACGGACAGACAGACGGACATTTTGCAAACCCAATATACTCTTTGTTCCTTCGGGAACAGAGTATAAAAACAGAAGCAAGCTTCCTAGGGGTATGTACCTAGAACTCGGTAGTTTCTGATCAAGAATATTTGCATAGACCATTACGGCCACAAACTTCTACTTTAATGCTTTACACATTTCGTAACAATACTTAAATATCCTCACACATTTTACCTTAAGGCTATTCCAATCCGTGATGACAGGTGGGAGTAGATTTTTCAGGTTTCACACAACAGTTTTTCGCCCGAGTGGGTAGATATTTCCAAGTTCTAGGCCTTTTAATGACAATCTCAACTGATTTATTTTATATTTCTCGCCATAAGGAAGGCTATAAATCTATTACTGCTAAGCTGTTACTCATAAATAAATGCCAGAGACCTACAAAAAAAGTTGTCGCCCGATCATTCCTATGGCAGCTATATGTTATAGTAGTCCGATCCGTCCGGTTCCGACACATGTACTGCCTGCAACAAAAAGAAGGGTCTGTGCCAAGTTTCATTACGATAGCTTTTAAACTGAGAGACTAGCTTACAGAGAAACAGACGGACATCGCTATATCGACTCGGCCATTCATGCTGTTTCAGAATATATATACTTTGTTGGGTCGGGAATGTCTCCTTCACTGCATTACACACTTTGAGACAAAATTATAATACCCTCCGCTAGGGTATAAAAACAGAGAACTATAGCAAACAAATACAGGTCGCTGAGCAAGAGTATTCATATAAGTCTAAACGGTCACAGATGATTCCTTTAAACTGTTCACTTGCACAATGGGTTTAAATGGGTTTAAATGGGTTTAAATGGGTTCTGGGTAGTAAAAAACCTTTACTGACATTGATTAAGGTATATCTTTTATGTATGTCTACGTTTATATATACTCTAACAATATATATGCGTTATTATTGGTGGACATGTCAATTTATGATTGAATTCCCTGTTCAAAAGTAAACAAAATGTTGCATACGTGATTTTTTGCTTCTGTACTATTTACTAAGATCTTTCAGATCAAACGCCAATTGTAATGTAACTATTAGGATTCCCCAGATGGCAAATAAAATTAGCTCAATCGCGTTGCCATTGCAGTTCCTTCTTATTATGCGCAGCATTTTCACATACCAAATCCTGCAGTCTGAACTTCCTTTTCCCACTCAAGCCTTTACTTCACCTCAAATAACTATATGCACCTAATTATCTTTAATAAATATTGTCGTCAATGGCATATTTTTAAAATATGTATTTAGTAATGAGTAACCTTAGCTGATGCCTTAAAGTTTATCCGCTGCATACATTAGAGGGAGATTATTCTAATGGCAACTTATTAATAACCCCCTGTAGCCCTGTATTCCCTTGTCTGGAATAGTGATACCTAAAAACGAAGAAAGCTATTGGCATTTCCGATTGACTTTATTGCGAGCCCCAATATATAGCATAAATATAGGCTATTAAACTTGTGGACTGAAGGTGAATTTGCTTTCGTCATGCTGATTTAAGGCTTACCCTTTTGGCGGCGGGGGAGGCACCCCCCACACTCCCTTACCTCTTTGAAGGGTATGAAAACTTTGGCAATTAAAAGCAACTCGTCGCTCATTTGCAATGCCTGCCCCACTAAAAAAAGGACTTCAAACCCATTTCAAAGTGTGAAACAAAAATCAAGACACAATTAATTGCAAGACGTTTGTAAAGACCGAATCAAAACAGGAAAAAAAAACTGAAATTGAATTTTTCTCTGTTTTTGTCTTGTTGGGCAGTGCAAATTAAATTGCGAGTGCTACAAGTTGTAGACGACGATTTGTAAAAATGCAAATTTCAGCAGCCGCGGCTGGCCATTAGGCGCACTTGCCACATTCTACTTGCCACTTGCCACTTGCCACCAACCGCGGCCACTTGCAGTCGTCATTTGCTATTCGCTATTTGCTATTTGCTATTTGCGCCTTGGTAGTTCGGCACCCAGCAACTGGCAACAGACTAACTTGGCCATTTGATTTTATATACAGCATATGTATACACACTTGTGTGTGCTTATAGAGGAGCATTATGCTGTAATATCCTTGCTAAGGGTATTGTAATTCTGCTGCAAAGTGTGTACCATCAAGTATATTTATACTTGATCAGGATGTTGAGCTAAGCCCTTCCGTCCCCTCTTAACTTGAACAGATCGTCTTACTATATTGTATAGTAAGGATATTATTATTGTTGCCATTTGAAAGCTGAACTGTTGTATACAATTCCATTTATTATAAGCTCAAGACTGATTCCTCCAAGCAAGTGCAATCATGTTGATCAAATTGAATCAACATTTGTCATAAATTGAGTTGACGTAAGACAAGGATATTAGGGTTATCGCCACATTAATTTATAATTTTACCAAACTTAACGCCAATTAGGGATACTTTATCTTATAGCTGTCATTAAAAGATGACTCGAAAACTGGGATGTGGGACAAACTTTTTGCCCATACGGATATCCCAAACAAACCAACATTTTATATCAACCTGGCAACTCTGCAAGTGCGATCGTGTTTTTTTGTTGCTCCGCTAACTAACTAACTAAGTACGGTAATTCGATTAATAATATTTTAAAGAAGTGCCAACCGATTTTGGAAAACGCCAGGGTCGGCAAATGGGGTCAAGGTCAATTGAGTAACATTATTTGTTTAGTTACATCGCCTTCAAATTCAATGATATTGCCCTACACAACAAATCAAATGCATGTGGCTCAACTATTTAGGAAAGTTACCCTTGTGATACGGTATTTTAGTGTATTTCTTACGATTGACGAAAGTGGTCCAATTCCAGAATACCTTTAAATCGAAATATATTTTGCAACGCTGGACTATTACCACATCTTAGATTTCTAGGAGTACTCAAGCCAACAAATAAATAAAAAATGATTAAATCTTATACTGCATTAAAAGTTAACATTAGGACAACAGAAAAACTTAAAAATGTTGTATAAAGGAGTGTTAAATCAAAAGATGATAAACTAAAAAGAAAATCATATATTTAACTGCCATAGGATGATCCTAGGATAAATTTTTGTTAGCCCGTCTGCTAGGATGATAAATCTTTTTTGCTGAACTGAAGATAGCTCTTTTGTCCTCGATTTCTACATGCTGTAATAAAATGACTAAGAAGCAGTCGTAAAGTCGAAAGGAGACATCTCTGACTTTATAGGGCTTTCTAACAAGTGGATCTGGCCCACTTTTTTGCTACTTAAAAGTCATAAGCTTCTCTTGCTCTACTATGAACAGTACGAATATGTGCTTGGGACTTCAGAACTGGGCACAGGGTGTCTCGTAATCGCGCATACCCGACTAGTGCACTGTTATTTGTTTTATGTACTCTCTTACTGCTGCAGGACTTTAATGCTTCTTCAGCGGAGTGGCTGTTTATTTAAGTTTGTGTCCTGGCTTTGGCGTCCGCCTGTGTGTCGAAGGTTTGCCAGGTGGCTGCCAGCAGTCCAATCCCCCAATTCCAGCTCCCGTCTCAAATTTGCCATTATCACCTATCATTGGCGCTTTGGCGTCGGATTTGTGTGTGCGCACCATAAAAAAAGGTGCCATGCAGATTGGCATCTTCGGATCTGTTGGTCTGCCCCGGCGCGGGGCAATGACAAGCCGTGCCGAGCCATATATTTTGTTGCCTCATATACACACGCAGGCGAAGACACTTTATTAACACACACACACACACACACACACACGCACTCATGTATACGTATGCACACATACGAACACAAGCTTAACTTTTGCCAATGTCCTTAACCATAAATTTGCTTTGGTAAATCCTCATTGTCGTTGTGTGATTTAAACTTTTGGGGCGCCAACGGCATCGGCATCGGCATCGCCATCGCCATCGCCATCGCACCTAGGAGTACGTATGGAGCCCGAAGGCACAGCCAAGGCCCTGCCAAAGTGACAAGCCTGCATCCAGGCCACCGAACCCCCAATCCACAAACAAAATGGATCCGCGACTGTAGGAGAGGCTAAGAAAATTGAAATGAAGCTACCGGAATGGCCCCAGTCCCAGTGGAGACGCTAAATTTATGATAACGTGCGAAAATGTGAAAAACATCGGCTGGCCAAGAACTGGAGTAGGCAGTTGGGCAGACTGGAGGGATCCTGGACCTGGGGGGTGACCAACGGGCATGGGTTAATTGACTTTGCCTGCATACGCGACTTGGCGCAGCTTCAATTCTTGTGACCGGAAAATGCAAAGTGCCACAGAAGGTAGGCGGTAGGTGGCAGGCGGCAGGCGGCAGGCGGCATGCCGCAGATGGGGGCATCTGACAGGGAAGCTGCTAACCAGCTAAGAGAGTGGGTTCAGCCAGGGTGCAGTTCAGCATTGCGACACAAAACGGGACTCAGACTCAGGGCGACAAGTTCATTGGAATTGGCACAATGCTGAAGGCTCGTTGGCATCCAGTTGAACAGATTGACAAACAAGCCGCAGCCAGCCAAGCAGGAACTACATTTGAGTGCAGTTTGTTTGCCCTGTCTGTGTGTGTGTGTGTGTGTGTGTGTGTGTGTCGGTGTGTGTCGGTGTACTTACGTACGTCTGCAGGTCCTTGTGTCCGGCTGCTTGTCCGTCTATCTCTGACTTTGCGTGTGCTGCTGTAATTTGCAGCAAAGATTTGTAGTTGTTGCCTGAACTTTTGGCTGTTGTTGATTTTGATACGAAATCTCTGCCCTCCCCCCGTGTTAATGAAAAACTCAGTCGGTCAGTCAGTCGCTCGGTTTCTTGCTCCAACAACTACGAGCACTACACCAGAATCTATGCAAATAAATTCAGCTTCAGACTGTGCCCCTACAAACACCCTCCACCCTCCAACAGCCCACACTCTTACACTGTCTGGCAAAATAGACGAAGATACATATACATTTCAAGGATTCCGAGTAAGTGATGTCTGGTTAACCATTTCTTTTTAAATTGGCCTTTGCAAGGCGACTTGAATTATAGTGTAATCCCGAAATTAATTTAGCTACACTAATTGAAACTCGTGTAATTGATAATGCTCAACAAAAATGTCCGCTTGAATTTCAGAACTGATCTGAAATTCGTTGAAGTTGACATTGTTTGTACGTACTCGTGAACCGGAATCCAAGCAAAGAAACTTCAAGCGGGATGTATTATATACAAGTATATCAACCTTAACCATATAAAATACATATTTTTGATGAATCTATTCAGACAATGAAGTTTTCATCACGAAGCTTCTTGGTTTGGTTTTTATAAATATTGGTGAGTGTAGTCCGATTCATATTTTTGCCTACAAATAAAAACTAAACGAAGAAACTTCAAGCGGGAAGTTTTCTATATACTTTAACCATAACTTAAATATATTTTTGTTAAACTTTAACCTTGTCTACTTTTTGATTCGCATACTAAGAATCTATTTAGGCGATGCAATTTTTTTTAGGTAGTTTCTTAGTTGGGGTTTTCCTTATATGGAAGAGTTGTAGTCCGATTCATAGCTTCGTCCTAACAATTTGAAAATATATTATTGACTACATTTAACTCATTGTTCAGTCCTTGTAGCAAATGTTTTTGTGTTCTGTTATACTGTCAAAGGTTGAGTCAAAAATTGACAAATATTAAAAGCAGATATCAAAAATATTCTGAAATAAATATAATTTCAATATATCCTTATCTTTAAAAAAGAAATTGTTTTGCAAGGTTTTTTTCTTTGTGTAGGCAGATATACTTACATGAAATGCTCATAACTGCCCAACAAATGATATCCTCTCTGTAGCAAAGGAGGAACAAAAATAATATTGAAAGTATGAAATAAATCATGCCTCTGGCCAATTGCGTCAATTCAGCACATTCTTCTACTTAGCAAACAGCCATCCAGTGGCACACAATACAAACGCTGGCATTTCACCATTTCACCATTTCAGTCTTTCAGTGGTGCGGTGGCTCATTCGGTGGATGCGGATGGCCGACGCACTTGCCGCTGCCAGCGGCACTGTCTATAAATATTTAAATTTCAAGTTTGGCAAAAGTTTTTTGCATGCATTACCATGGCATGGACGGGGCTGGAGGGGCACTTTGTTGCGGCGATGCCGGCAACGGCTGCGTCGCTAGTCGTGCGCGGCTGTCTGGCACTCTACCATCAACCATATCCGCTCTCACCTCTGCCTCTGCCCCCCGCCCGCAACTAACCTTTTTTTATTGTGCGAGTACACTCGGAGAAAATGTCTTTATTTCCAAGGTCCTGCCCGAGGTCCTGTTAATTTCTATGATGAGTATATGTAGAGCTCGCAGGGCTAAGCCCTATTGAGAGTTGGCTAAGACCACAAAGTGCTGATCACAACCACAAACATTAAAATTAGATAAAAACAATAAAATCAGTAAGACAGTTAGAGCCAGAGTCTCCACTTTATGATCCCAGCACGACATTCATATCAGAAAAATGTTTTATCAAATCCGAAGCCGCTTTTAAACAGGACAGAATTTAAAAACTTGCATTAATTATAGCATATACTAGTGTTTAAAATCATCTCAAAAGTGGGATGAAATCGCGGAATTAATTCGAAAGTGAATATCAGAACAGGCCTGATGGAAACTACTTTCTAATCATGCTGATAATATTAATTGAATTAAGACTGTTATTTAGTGTGTTTTAAATAAAATAAAAATTAAATATTTCTTAATTAAAGTGACAAAAATATACAATTAATAATTTAAATTTAAACTTCGATGCACCATTTAAAATTATAAACACAATTGAAAGAGTAGAGCATTAGTTACAAGGCTCGAACCTCAGTGAAGAAACAGAACGACTATATATATCCTTATACACATTTCAATATTTCCATTCAAATTAAGATTTAAAGTTTCAAAGAAATCAAGAGCTTCAATTCGTTGCTGTTCATACCCATTTGAATTTGGAACACCGCTCTAATTTTTCCAAGTGTTTTTATGTATATGGGGCTGGCTGTAAAAGTTTTTTGCAGAACTTGCAAGTGAAATGTTTGATTTTCAATGATTTAATAAATTATTTATATATTTGCGTATGTCGCCCGGCAATGGCCCAAGCCCCAACACGCCCCCGAACCCCCCTAAGCCCACATTTGTGCGCTGTCAGGCAGTTGAGGCCGCTAACTCATGAGTGTTGATCTTCAATTAGCCGCGAACTGCATTAAAGAGCCAGGCCCTCAACTCTAAGCTCTCAACTGTCGACTGCAACTTGGCTGATTGTAGCTGCTGCCTGTTGGTAGTTGGTAGTTGGCTGTTGGATGTTGGCTGTTGGGCTGTCTGCTACTTGGCAAGTGGAGCGTCGGGCACATTTAAAAGCGATAAATCACCGAGTTTTTGGCAGGCAGCCACTTGCTATGCGGTGCGGTGGAGAGTGGTGCGGTGTGCCTTGCGATATCATTAACTCGCACAACGAACCGCTCACACCGCAGACGCATTCTAATCTCATCTGCGATTGGTTCTCACCTTTTAACTAACCGTTGCACATTTTCAGCGATTGGCGCCTTTCCACCGGAGTTTGTGGAGAGCATTTCGAATGTGTCGGTTGCCATGGGCCGCGACGCAACCTTCACGTGCCACGTGCGTAACTTGGGTGGCTATCGCGTAAGTACTTCAACCCACAACCCCCCCCACCACACACACACACACACACACACACAACATACACACACGATATACTTGAGGGCTGAGCTTAATTAATGATATCAACACAATAATAGCACCGTTAAGTGCAGTTTCAGCCACAACACCAAACAGTCACAACAATAAGCTCAAACTACTCTTACAAGCCACAATCACAACCCTAACAAACAATTACAACTATTATTGTGGCTTATTCCCTAACGACTCTGCCTGCCACAGGTGGGCTGGCTAAAAGCGGATACCAAGGCCATACAGGCGATACACGAGAACGTGATTACCCACAATCCCCGTGTCACTGTCAGCCACTTGGACCAGAGCACCTGGAACTTGCACATTAAGGCCGTTTCGGAGGAGGATCGCGGCGGATACATGTGCCAGCTGAATACGGATCCAATGAAAAGTCAAGTGAGTCAAGTCAAGTTTATTATCAAATATGTTATCCTAAAGAGAGTTCAAGTTCTCCATATTCTGCAATATTTATAAATGTTCCTTCTACTTACACTAAAGTTAGCCATAGCTTTGACAAAGCTATTAATTAAATTAAATACAAATTACTTGCCCCAGTTCCGAATGCTTTTTACCATATGGTTTCCTCTATAGCTAAAATATCCTTATGGTTTTTTGCACACTTATCTTCCTTTTTAAGTATACATACAGCACAGTTGACTTCTTTATATTACTACACCTTCACAAACATAGTTAGTTCTATATAAATAAAAATGTTACGCTGTTATCCGCAAACATCAATATCTCTAAGAGTTCTGCACCGATTGAGCTCAAGTTTTGACACAATATACAGTTTGATTCAAGGATTGTTTTTATCAGTTTTTTTCGCGTCAGTAACAACCGGCGACATCAAGAAAACTGTGCTGTGTACCAGCAACAATAGGCTTTTCCTGACAAAGTAACGAGACATAAAATTTCATCAATAATTTTAAACGGACAGTGTATTATATATAAAATCACATTAGATTGAGAACAAAAGCCAGGGACTATGGAAAATCCACCCCCACGGGCGGAAAACTGTTGTATGAAACTTGAAAAATCTACTCCCACCCATCTCCATAGATGGAAATAGCTATAAGAACAATTGAGTAAGAAGAGGTATTAGTAAGATTCAAAAATCATTAGGCACGGGAGGAAAAATAGTGGTAAGGTTTTTTTTTATTTATTTCTTACTTTCCCATCCATGCAAAAACAATGTGCCACAGCGAAGTGTGGCGTGGTACAACTAGTCGAATATAAAACCATAGCCTATTTCTTAATTATTGTCAATCAACTCCAAACAAATCAGCATTTGATATTTCTTGTGATTTCATTCAAATTATTCTTCACAAAAATTCATAGTTTTTCTTGGAGCAACCTAAAGCTGTTGAATATTAATTTCTTAACGCGGGCTTGATACTCTCATTAAGTGTTCATAAAACGCAATAGTTTATATAGTAAATGGTACACATCTTCTAAGCTTTTACAAGCATTTTATGCATACCTTAAATATATCCACCGAAATTCAAGTAAAGGGCACATTATTTTTTCCTGATTATTTAAAGAAAAGATAAATATTTTTTTTATAATTTTAAATAGAAAATACATAGGAAATATATGAATTTCGGTGAGCGTTCCATACGACTTATGAACAATCAGTATTATAATTATTTCAAGAAGTTTTTTTTAAATTTTAGTTCATTCATAAATATATGCATCATTCACAGGACAATGTAAAATGTATGTTGAAAGCCCCTTGTGAATTCCCTTATTTCATTATGTTCCTCACACTACGATAATCTTCTCTTTGAAGGAATCAATGATAGTTTTGATGAGGACTTCTGAGTAGCATTCTTATCACACACAATGCCTTAAGCCGTTACCTGAGTTTCTGTGTTTGGAATTCTTGTTGAACTATTTGAGAAAGTAGATATGTGTATTAAATATGAACATTATCAATAGTATTTCAGCTCTACTTAGCATAAGTAGCATAACAAAGGTTGCACTGAAAGGTTGAATAATGCCCCGGCTAAGAAGACAATGAAAATGTTTATAAACACTCGTATTTTCCATGCACGCTGCTCTCTGAAAGCAATTTTCCAAAGTGTCCAGGAAAATTTCATGCAGCATTTGAAGCAGGCAAAAGTAAAATTGAATGCATCTTATTGTCCGTTGTACTTACGACTTTCTTTGCAATCCGTGGCCCCTGCCCCCACCCCCTACCTGCTGTGCTGTGTTGTGCTGTCCTGTGCTGTCCTTTCCTACTTCCTTGTCAAGCAAGTGAAAGAAAGCACAGCAAATCGAAAGCGAAAACTATGGCAAACCACACATACACACATGTAGTACTTACACATGTGTGTGTGCGTGTGTTCGAGTGTGTGAGTGTGTGAGTGTGTGTACGGACGCACGTACACTCATGTGTCCAGCCAAGTGAAGTTTATGGCGCCAATAAAATGTATTTCATGCTTCCTTAATTTTTATTTTTACTTTAACGCTTCTCGCAAGGACAGCAGCAGCAAAAGCATTTCATAGAGCCGGGGAACACTAGAGTGGAGGGGTGCGAGTGGGGTGGTGCACCAAAAGAACTGAGTTGCACACGCAGCCAAAGCCCAATTGTCTTATGTTTTGTTTTCCTTTGGTTTGTTGTGTTTTCTTCTACCATTACCATTGCGTTAAGAGTCCTTGCCGTCCTCGTCGGTCCTGACTGTCCACAGTCCTAAACTATTTAGCGTCATTTCATTTGCCGTGCTATGTATATGTATGTATTCCATCCCACTCCTATAGCACACCGATATCTGGCCCCCATTCGGCACATAAAAACGTTTTCCCCGGCGTTCCTCCTCCTGCTTTATGACCTCTTGCATAATCGACAAATTTTCGCTGAGTGTATAGTAAATTTTGCTAACCGGCCGCCTTTCTACCATTTACTGATGACTTTTTTTATTATATGTTCATTTTGTTGTTGTCATCTTTTTTTCATGTCATCGCAGTGTCCACACTCTGGGTTTCATATTAGTTATTCAACACTTGACAAGCAGGTCTACGAACTGGAATATCCATTGTCCTGGGCCAGTAAACGAATTTACTTCGCAACGCACAATTTTCCAATCATTTCCGATATCAACTAGTTTAATGTATTCCAAATGTGTTTTGATTTTCAAAGAGAAAGTTTTCCATTCCATTTTATTTACTACTTTGCGAGGAAGATCCTAACACTTCATAAAGCGAGGGTATTTACCAACCCATGTACCAAGTTCTCTGTATAAAGACCGTTGCAGTCAGTAGTTTATGCTGTGATACACTTTTTTCGTTTTCTATCTTTAGTAATTTCTGTAAAATATATATAAAAAGATAATCAAAAGTTCTTACATCAAATTTGTGACTTACCTTTGCACGAGTGGGAAGTATAGGTAATAGGGAAAAACGTGTTAATAGTTTACCTAAACAGACGAACGGAGGCATGGATAGACGGATAGTGCACCAACCCAATATGCTCGCTTTCCCTTTAGGAACAGAGTATAATTATTTTCATGTTATTGATTGGATCTTTCTAGCTCTTGGCTCATTATATTTCATGTTTATTTCTAGATTGGCTTTTTGGATGTTGTTATTCCACCGGACTTTATCAGCGAGGATACTTCATCGGATGTGATCGTGCCCGAGGGCAGTTCAGTGCGTTTAACATGTCGGTGAGTGAAGCCTAACAAAATAAACATTGAGGTACACAAAAAACCTAGCCGAATCCCACCCGTCCTTAGTAACTAGCCCCTTTCTGAAATTTGATTGATTTTGAAGTTTCTTACATTTAACATTAGTTTCTTAATTACATTTTTATTTTTTGTAAGGTCATACTTTAAGGCTTAAGGTTAACTATGCCCAAATTGAATCCTTAGTCTTTTAAAATACTTATGGAATTTGTAGTCTGTTGGAGTTTCTGATATCGCCAAGTGGTCATTACTAAATTACTCGTATTTAAATTAATTAAAATAATAGTGATTACACAACCAGACCTACTCAGAAACCAAGCCTAGTGCAAGATCTTTGAACTATTAATGTCAATATATTTATGGGCGAAGTTTTATGTTCAATTAGGGGCTAATAGTCTAACAATTGCAAAGTAGTCCTTTAACTGGCTTCAACTGTATTCGAGCAAATCCCAGCCAAATGGCTATCATCGCCAAAACATCGCACAACTCCACCCGCGTCATCATCATCATCATCATTTAATAATGTCAGCAAATTAAGCGACACTTCATTTCTCTTGATTTGGGTCGGCGCTCTCCATATGCCCTTGTCAACAAAGGAGTATCACAGTTCAGATACAGAGCTTGCCACACATATGTGCATATCATACATACACATGTACATACACAGATGTATATGTCCATGAAGACATGTGTGTGAATTCCAACTGAAACAGTCAGTTTCTGAGCCAAGTATGCTCACATTTTGCGGATGGGCTTTAAGCCCGGAGGCTGGGCTGGGAAAGGGTTGCAGATTATAGGGTATCTTACTGTTGAGCAGTCACGAGCTTATCGGTGGTTAGCTCTTGTTATTTTCAGTGGTTTTTCCTTTTAGCTAACTGCGACAACGACTCTGGCGACGCATTTGGTCGCCGTTGATTTATGAACTTGACCACGACCACGAAGTAATTTTAACGATTTAACCGCAGAATGATGAAACCAGGACGATAAACGTACTCCTCGCTAGTTTGTGTATGTATGTGTGTGTGTGTGTGTGTGTGTGTGTGTGTGTGTATGTGGAAAGCTATTAGAGACATCGTCTGCAATTTTTTTCATTTTAATACCACTTAGGGCAAGTCCCATAAAATGAATTTAACTTTAAGCATGCGGCGGCATCCCAAGCACAACAAAATTAAAACGGCTGCTGGCCAAAGTTGACCAGACCGCCAGATTGTTAACAGTTTTTTGTTTGTTTTTGTTGACTTTGTTGTTTTTATTTACCATTTGTTGTTATCCTCCAGCGCTGCTCTGTGCGGTGGGTGGCCATTTGTTCATAAAAATGCTTACTTTTATAGCCCTTAGTTAAGTAAACAAATTAGTGTTATTTTATAATAAGTTAAGCCATTTTGTGCTTTAAAATGAGTACCGATCTTTGTAAGCAAGTTTACTGGCGCGTAGACGTTGCCTGATCGTCCACTTCAAACTCATATTTGGGTGTAATGGGAATTTGCATTTCTTCCCTTATAAGTACTATACTTATAATATATGAAATTATCGAAAATATTAACGCAAGCGTTGAGTTATCAGCGAGTTTCAGTGTGACCGTTTCTTCAATAGTCAATACTCAGTTCACCTTTCTTTTGCGATTTCTGGATCACCGATTCTTGTGAATTGATAAGTAAATCGCGAAATCTCAGAGCAATAAAAAGGTATAGACATTAAAGTCGGGAAATAGAGTCTCGCATACTATGGGCAGGTCCAGTCGATCCTAAATTATTAATAGATACTTCATCCGCTTGTAAAATGAGCGTATTGGTTAAATCAAGGACCGTAACGAATGTAATTTGTAATATACTAATTATGGCTTAAAATTTTATTTATTAATTTTTTTCATTTAATTGGACAAAAAGAAAATTTTGAAATAATAATTAAATAAAAATTTCTTTGTAAAATTAGCATTTTATATCCTATTCTAAACTTTTACAATCAAAATTGATACTTATAAGAAATTATAAAATATAATTTGAAATCTAAAGAATTAATTTAAAATAAATGAATAGTTAAAGCTCAATTTTTTAATGAATTTTTTTATTTATCCAGTGTGACAATTCACTGAAAGCTTTTTTTATTGAAATTTTTGCGATTAGTGTCCTTCCACCTTAGAGGCAACTCAGTCTAATCAGAACTTACCATATTTATGGAATTTGCTTTAATGGGTATAAAGGAATAATAACTTAAGCCAATTTTAGGGCAGGTTAACAGGATATTATTATGGGAGAACATTATTTATTTGCGTAGAAACTTTATGTCAATATCCTGTCTGGCAGGTCTGAGGGTGGTTTATCAAACAAATCTTTCACTTTGATTGTTACTTTCCACATAAATCTTATGTTCAATCTCTATATAAAAGCAATAGAGTAAAAGTGTTGTATTTAAGTTCATAACTAGCAAATTATAAACACAGAAGTTTTTCGATACTAGCAAAGATACGCGGTCTGAAAGCCTCTTAGCACTACGTGTGTGTGATTTAGAAATTTCAAATAAAGAGTATTTGCTAGTTTAAGCCAGCTTTGAATATGTGCAAAGACATTTATAATATTGTAAGCAGTTTACGTTCACAATGATCAGCAGCTTTGATAGCGGGGCTCAGCCCATTGTATATGCAGTTGTTTCTCTGAACAAACATGCTACAAGAAACACACACGCACACAGAGAAACACACACACACACACACACAGAGAGCCTGGCAGGCGTTTAGTCTTAGCCAACTTAGCAACTAAGCAACTGCTCCTGACTGGTGCCCAGGCGGTGGCCATTGTGTTCGTATTGCACTCAGGACGAGCTCTGAATGTCTTAGCGTGTTTCAGTGTGTGTGTGTGTGTGGGTGTGTGTAAGACTTTCTTTAGCTTGGCTATTTTGCATCTGTTTGCGGCATCATAAAAATTTACCACACCCGTGTCTGGTGCGCTGTTAAACTGCAGTCCCCACGCCCAAGCCCCCTCCTCCAAGGTCCACTCCATATACCATTCAGAATCTCAGCCACAGACGGCAACTGCTGGCCAAAAGCGTTGTGTCGTCTACATTACAAGAACTTTGCGCTTGGGCCAACACAATGGGCCACCAAAGCCGCATATTAAATTGAATAGGCAAAACTCAAGTAGCGCACAAATTCCATTGCCTACTTTTGTGGGCAGCCCGAGACGAGTTAAAGTGCGTTCTGTTTCGATGATTCACATTTAAACTAATTGAATTCTATTCTGGGCCATGTCTAACTAGCCTGCCTTCTCCTTTTCAGCTTTCGTTATTATTTATTATTTAATTACTAACAAATTTCTTGCGTATGCGTATAAATTTCTGTTTAAGTAAACATAACTGAGCTTGAATACAAATAAATAAATATTTGATTGTTGTTGCAGGGCACGAGGATATCCGGAACCCATTGTCACCTGGCGCCGCGAGGATGGCAGCGAAATAGTGATCAAGGACAACGCTGGCACAAAGACACTGGGTAGCTAGAAACCAAAACGAACCCGTTGAATAACTAAACAGCTGCATTCACTCAATGCTATTGTCATTTATCCATTTCTTTTCATTTGCGCACACATTTAGTGTCCTCGTTCCGTGGCGAAGTGCTAAAGCTGACGAAAATCTCACGCAACGAGATGGGATCGTATCTGTGCATCGCCTCCAATGGAGTGCCCCCATCGGTTTCAAAGCGCATTTCGCTTAGCATACACTGTAAGTACATTTAGCATTAAGCAGGATACTAAGTTGCGGGCCGGTTGGAGGGCAAGGGGCATTAATTAGAGAGCTGTGGTTCCTCAACTTTCTATTTCTTTTTGTTTTTGGCCAGTGCTGATGCCGGTTATATCGTTCTGTACATGTACATACATATCATTAGTCAGTTGTCGCCACAGCTCAGGCTCAGCTGCAGCCTCATCCTTCTGCTCAACTTTCAGCCTGGCACTGGCCATCGTCGTGGTGTTTATCTAGTTTAGTGTACTGACACCACCCGTTGTACCCCCGACCTCTAGCCGCAGTTATCAACTACACACACACATACACACATACCCACACACACACACACACACACACACACATCAGAGCACAGCACCCTCAGCAATGCTGCGAATAAAAAAAGGTAAACTTAAAACTGAGAATAGAATAGAATATAACTGGGGAATGGGTATGGAACAGCTTTGTGCCGAGCTCTGTGCTCGGCGCTAACTCGATTGTCGTTGTCGTTGTCGTTGTTGTAATCCGTTTAAATCCAGTCACTGATACCGGGCATTACCTGGTGCCTTACCTCGTGCATTGTGTTCTTGTTGTTGTTGTTGTTGTTGTTGGGGCCACAGTTTTTTGTCAACCTGTCTGCAGCACGTGCGGCATTCTGTCCTAGTTGATGAGGACGCTTGGTGGCTCCTCTGCTCCACAGCTCCACAGCTCCTCTGCTGCCATGTGGCAGTTCACTCAATCATCACGACATCAGCAGCAGCTCCACTGCGCTTGTTTGCCAACGTTGCCAACGTGTGCAGCAGCAGCAGCTCCGCAAATTCCTATTCCTATTATTCTCATGGCCTGGCCTGGCCTGGCCTGGCAGGGCCTGTCCTGTCCTGTCCTGACTTGGATCGTCTTGGCTGTTTATTTTGTTTGCTCTTTTGTCGTTGCAGGAGACTACACTTGTCTCCATTCTCTTCCATTCCGCTAGTTAGGTGGCAAAATCACGCTTTTTAACATTTTGACATTTTGTTAATGTGGTCTTTAAGTGTGTTGGCCAGCAGCGTCAAGTGCGCGTTCTCGTTTTTACAAGTCCTTCCACACAGCACAAAAGCACATCCTTCACTATCTTCACATGCCCAGTGACAGTGGCAGGCGCTACCTTTGGGAAACTTTTTGATCAACTTGAGCATGTTGCCACAGAAGCCTCGCGAGAGGCAAAAGCAGCCCCTGTCCCCCGTCCCAATCACAGTCCCAATCCCAGTTTCAGTTTCAGTTTATGTCTCAACCCCTTCTTGAAAATCCCGCTTCGTCATATTTGAGGGTTCGCTTTCCTGTTGCTGTTTTTCGCAGGAACTTGCTCACAATTTGTTTGGCAAATGTTGCGTCTGCGTTTCCATCTTCCATCTTTCGACTGCCTGCTGCCTCAGTAAGTGAAAACAAAGTTTTCCTTCTGCCAGCGAGCTATTTGCATAGCCTTCCTTCCATTACCGTCTTCACCGAACTGAGCACTGTCGCTGCCTGATAAAGCTGGGGCTGCATTTGCAGCTTGCCACATGCGGCACAGACATCGAGACTGACGACGACACTGACTACCACTACGACACCGACTGTGCATATCCCCTTGCGTGTTTCCGCGCCATTTGGTGAAGTTTCCTGCCTTGTTAGGCACCTTCCTGCATGGCTAATTAAGGACGATGAATTGTTACGCGTAGCAGGAAACAGAACCAGGACGCACTGCTTACAATTAGGCCACAATTAGCAGCAGCCTTCACATCCCCAATCCCCACCCACATCCTACATCCTACATCTCAGATCAGATCCAGACTCGCCCTATTAATGGCATGTTGATGTTCTTGTATGATTGCACATTTATTTTTGCATTGTTATTCAGCTAATGTGATCATCGCAGTATTGCAGACTTTCACAATCACTCATCTGCCAGAGCAGGGATAGGGATTAATTAAGAAAGAATGCCTTAATCCTTGGGGTGCCGAAGATGAAATACCCTTGCATTCACTAAAATTATAGAGCCGTTGTGAATGTGTAATCAAATTCAGCGTTTAACTTTGAAAGCAATCAGGTTTACCTACAAATTGAATATTCACTATTTAGTCCATTATAAATATTTCACCCGCCGGGTATTCTCTTCAACTGTAAATCAATTTATCACAAGATCTGAAAAATCAGCTTAAAGTCCCAATCAAGAATATATGTATACAGGGACCATAAATAATTATTACCCATAAATATGTACCCGATTTTAAAAGAACAAATCATTATGAAAAAGGACTACACTAAGAGTATCCTTGTTGCCAGGACTATCCAGTTATATAGTTTAAGTTATACAGAAAAGCTCAATAATCAAACTTTTCAAATATTTCAGTTTGTTTTTTTTCTATTCGAAGAAAACTAATAAATAATTTTTAAGTTTTATATTTTGTTTAAAAATAATACTTACTTTTGAGTTGTATTTCTTATATTCGTTTTCAAAAAGAAAGAAATTTAAAAATTCCATAAAACTCAAAAATCAGTATTTTTCCAGAAGTCAAATATACCAAAAATTCATAAAATACCAAAAATTACCGCAAGTCCCAAGCTCAGAATTTTGACATTTACGAAAATACTGACAACACAGATTTGAAGAAGTAAGTTTAATTTTTGAGCAAAATATAAAACTCATAAAATAATCAATATTTTTCTTCGAAATATAATACTCAAGAAATAATTTTTATTTCTGAACGAAAAAATATAATCATAACATAAGTTTCATTTTAAAGGAAAAAAATCAATCTGAAAAATATGTTTAATTTCTTGAGCAATAAATAAATTCAAGAAATATTGCTTCAATGATAATCTTTATAATTATTACTTATAACGTATATATATACATATATACATATATATATATATTTGTAGAATCTGTACTGTTTATATTACATCCTAAAAATGTTGATTGATTTTCATTTAATAGTTTGCTTATCTTTGTTAAAAAATACAACATTTTTGACAGAAACCCTGTTGGAAGTTTATTATCCTCTGAATCTATAAAATCTATTTCTGTTTTTTGATCATTTTGAGATACAATATTGTTTAATGAAAATTACTGACAATGTATCTGTTTTTTTCTTATTTTGGGCTCAACTAACTCAATTAATTCAATTGTTAAAAGCTTTTCACGTTTTTGGCAAACATATGAGGCTCCTAAATCCAGTTTGAATTCACTTAGTTTCAATCAGGATTTTTTATTGTGATGGCTCCGCCTACAATTCATCATTTTTGTTGCAAATCAAACACAAATAAATGCGGCAAATCGCTAAAAATCACGTACGACTAGGATAAACTCAGAAATGACCAGGTGCACAGATTTCCATTTTTTTCCATATGAACATTGTGCCGGAGCCTTTATACTGTGTGGCAAAAGGATCTAAGCCCTAACAAATAGATTGAGCAACAAAAAAAAAAAAAAACAAAAAACAAAAGCTGAAAAAGACAATGTCTATGCAGACAGGCAGGTCTATTTGCGGTGCCAATGAGCTGAAAAATACACGTCATTGGGTTTTTGTGCTGGACTTTTACCTTTAACTCAAAGTTTCACAATGTCCCGAAATGCGATGAGGTGCGTCTATGTGTGTGTGTGTGTGTGTGTGTGTGTGTGTGTGTATGTCTGCGTGTGTGTGTATGCGAGTGTACGTTGTAATTGTAGTTGCAGCTGGTATCCTCACTGCTGCTGCTTTTGCTGCGACGACGTCATTAGTGCATATTTGTGGCTTTGTTTGCCACATCTGAGCCAGCAGGGAGCTGAGGACTGGGAACTGGGAACTGGGAACTAAGGATGCAGGACTGAGAACTGAGGACCGAGCACTGCGGGCGTGGTTATAGCCAAGGCACATGCTCGGAATAATCATGGCAAAATTGTAAATCGCAAGCGAAAGTGTTTGCCTGCCTCCCAGCCTTCTTGCCTGCCAGGCCTTCAATGCGCTCTCCAAAAGTTGCAGTGCATGTGTGTGTGTGTGCATGTGTGTGCATGTGTGTGGTGTTGTCTGTATGCAGATTGAAAATGGACGCAGTCAACCAGCACTCACGCATTGGTCAACTGGCAGGCGCTCGTCTACAGCCTCTGAGTGCCAGTGACAGGGCGATTTTTATAGTTGAGGCAAGTCCTGCGCCCTGTGCGTGACTTACATGTCAACTTGCTGTACTGATGGCTGCTCAATGCCACTGGCCAACTGCTAAATAGTAAATTAATCTTGGCAATGAGAGGCGGCTCATACAGCACCAGCAGCTTATAAGAATATGCCAACACTAATACTCGTACTCGTTTACGAGGTCTGCTCAAAAGAAAGGTGACCTTTTACACTTGATTTTCAATTTTATTGTTTTGTTATGTTAATGCAAATGTTTCAAACTTATGTTGGCATCATCAGCCATTTTGAATCTATAGATCGCTATTGACAAATATAAAAGTTAAACATGTTTTTGTCTGCTTAGCGATTATCTGTTGTCTTCCTAATTGTAGGAAAACTCTGTCCTTCCATGGATATTTTCAATTTGGCAACTTCAAGGTAATCAGGCCTGTTCCCAATTCCACTTTTATCCGAAAGTTGCGTAACTGGAATTACAAATCGTTTTAGCTGTTCCGAACTCGCCAAAACGAATAACGAGTAGCATTTTAGTCATCGAAGTTGCAGTAATTGCTAGATTACATTGGAAAATAAAATAAAATAATATATTCATGAACACAATTTTCTAATATTCATAATCATATTTAGAAACGAATCAGCTCATCAATTCATTTCATTAAAATCAAATTAAATGTCTATTATTTAACTAACAAACTGTCTGTTAAAATCACCAGCAAAAACGAGATCGTGCAAGTAAACAGAAAAAACAGTTGATTTCAATGAATCATATAGTTTGCTTATCGACAGTAAACTCAAGAAACGACATATTAAAAGCAACAGTATTATATATATTATATATTATATATTGTGGACAACGGATAATATGCAGTTAAAGAGCTAAAATGAGCAGCAGTAGAGGAGAATATTGTCTTGAATTATTGCAAGCTCATATTTACCAACATAAACTTATTGCTATCGAAAGTTGGTTTCAAACTAGAGTTCGAAAAGAGAAAACGAAGTCAAACCGATTGAAATTGAGCATTGCCCCTCGTGAAATGATCGCAGTTCATTCGTTCTTACTTTTTGAAACAGAGGGAAATTGGGAAAAGGCCTGAATATTCTGCTTTTAACCTGTTGGCTAGAACTCCTGATGCACCAGGCCATTGTAATCGAAGAAAACAGGGAGCAGTGAAACATATTTTTCCTCTTGAACAGACCTCGTGTGTATGGTACACATGGGAAGTTTCCAATCGATTAATCCATTTTCACTTTAACCAGCTGTGGGTTGATTAATCCGCTTTCCGCGCATGTCATTAGGGATTAATTGCATTTAATTGCGTACTTTTGATCATATTTGAAAACTCATGAACAGGTCGATCGCTCCTTATGAATATTTTCTTAAATATGTTTACACACACACACACACGTGTGAGTATGTAAATTTGCCTAGCCAAAGTTGTTTTCCAACACACATGCACACACGCACAGACTTGTGTGTGTGTGTGTGCGTGTGTGTGTAGACACTTGAATTAATGTCTATATGGTTACAGTGTGTGCGCAAATAGACAGATGATAGATAAGACATATGCACTCGGCCATGGAAATCAATTAAAATCCTTCGAACTTACAAAACTATCGTATGCTGTATAGGCCACACGGACACACATCAACACACACACGCACACACTGAGGTCATTGTTGCAACCTGCTGCTGCACTGCAATCGACTATCAATGCACATGGCCAGAAATGTTTCCTCGCACTAGCACTCACGGACACACACACACAAACACACACGCACAGACACACACACACACACGCACAGACACATCAACCAGCCAGGGTGTGGGGTTAGCAACGGCCTGTGGCGGCTTTGGCAGTTTTACAAAACCACCAATTTTGGTTATAGCTCGGTGGACGTCTGGTAGACAGAGAGTGTGTGCGGTGCGAGCGGTGGAAAGGTGGAAAGGTGGAGTAGGGAACGGGGGCAGAGCTCAGCCCCTCTATCTCTCCGGCTAAGTGACAATAAACACGCACACGAATTGCAAAAGAGTTGCCATTCAGCTCCGCAGAGAGACGTGCACTGCATCTGCATTGCATTTTGATGACCGCACCGAGTTATGCTACACCCAATTGGCCTTCTACTCCTTTGAAGCTCTACATTTATGTATGTATGTATGTATGTATGTATGTATGTTTATATGCACATGTGTAGAGAAGCACATATTTTACAATGCAACTGCTTTCATTTGAAGTTTAACAATTTGAGCGGTACTCGGTTTTGTTATCCTTTCTATTCAGTGCATACAACGAGTAGTGGGCACAAAATTCGTAATTGTATCACAACAATAGCGTTTAAATTGAGGTCTGATCATGTTATGGAGCAAAGGGTCACTGCTCCTGCGGTTTCAACTCGTTACTCCAAAACAGAACGACTAATGCAGCAATCAATAACGAGAAATTATGCTCGCTAATCTTTCTCGCTTACAAAACTCTAAAAGTTTCATTAGTTATATCAGAGATAACATACCCTGTAAATAATGTCTTTAATAAATGATAAATTCAAATATGTCAACCCAAACCCCACTAGCTGAAGCCCCTGGTATCCATGGCCAATACCTCATGTTAGCTTATAGTTTCAACTAAGTTAGCAATATATAACTAAACAAATAGTATTTCAGAGCCACAGTCAGACTTGAGTTGCAATAGAGTAAGATATAGCACTTAAGGTATTCAAGTATGCTCAGTAAGTTGAAACTTTAAATGTTTAAATGCTTGCAACTGCCACTTGCTGACCCGCACTGCCAAACGCAGTCATCAAGCCTTCGAGTGCGGGCGAAAAGCTTTAAGTGTTTGCAACTCCAACTCGTTCTGCACGTTAGCACGCGAATGACTTGTTTGCCCTTTCAAGTGCACTCGTGCAGGAACTCATAGAACTCATATCGAGGCTATGAGCGCGGTGGAACGAGGAGAGGATGCGTATTAAAAATGATTTTATAATATGCTGCACTGCTGCGACTACATACGAGTATACGACTACAACGAATTTTCCTCTTTCCCTTCTTTCAGTTCACCCCGTCATACAAGTGCCGAATCAATTAGTCGGCGCACCGCTTGGCACTGATGTTCAAATCGAGTGTCACGTTGAGGCCTCGCCCAAATCAATTAACTACTGGATTAAGGATACTGGTAAGTGTATGTGTGTGTGTGTGTGTGTGTCTCTGTGCTGGTGTATGTGTTTTTGTTTCTCTTCCTCTGCAGTGATGGCCGCTTTGGTCAAGCATCACAACTTTTACAATTTATAGACATATGGCAACACATGTACATAAACGAGTATATGCATACTCGTATACTAAACATACATACCTCCATATGCATATGCTCTGGCATTGTCATTAGTTTGTTGTCACATCGTCACGTTTACTGCCACCGGATAACCCCATTAAACTTTCCGCCACACAGAATGCTACCAAAAATGATTTAGATTGCACACTCGAAGAGGGAGATTTTGAAACAGTGCCAATCAACTGTATTCGTATTGGTACACTTAAGCAGCTTCAATAGCATTTATTCTGTTCTCATTTTCACTTTGTGGATTGAATTCACTTAATGTTGATATAGTTTAATTTGCATAATGATTTGTGTCACGATCGACTCCCTACATCCACCCCCTCTCCCGCAATTTCACGGAAACCTAAATCTTAAACATTTTATTTTGAGTTAGAATCACCAAATTTGACACACTGACTAATGTTGACCTCCTTGAAAAATCTGCATAAAAAATTTTTTGCCAACCCACCCCCTTCCGCGCAAATCGGCAGAGCTTTCCCCAAAACGCGTTTTTGCAGAGGTCCATCTCCTACAGTTTCACAGCTAGAGATATCAAATTTGGCATACACACCACCCTCTCCATCAAATGAGTAAATCTATGTCTCCCACACCTGTAATGGTAGAGTCACCAAATTTAGAACACAAACTAACACAGTGGACTCTCTTGACAGATTTGACAAGAACAATTTTGGTAATCCCCCCGCAAATTAACAAAATGTATCTCTCAAACACCTGTTCCGGTGGATTCACCTAATTTCAAATACAGACTACTGCGTTTTTCTCTCTTTCCCACCCCACAAATAACCAAATTGTTGAGGACTTGAAGACGAGTTTTCTGCTGTCGTTCTCTCTTGTTTAATTTTTTTTTATAAATCATTTTTTGCAAAACTTTGGAAAACATTTTCTTCGCAATTAAAGCAAAATATTAAAGAGCTAAAGTGTAACTTCATAATACAGAAGCTTGATTTACAATTTAAAACTTTGAACTAAAACCAAAAAAGTGGTCAGCTTGTCGTCAACAGTTAAGAAATTTTATAAAGTCCTTGAGTGGCGCATTTCCGGATGTTGCCAAACATCAGAATCAGTGACCATTTTGAACTGTCCTTGTTTGGGTGATCCTAATCAGGAGTTGAACCCGAGAACGAGAACTCTAGGCTAACTCATCCGAATCCGCGCTCGATTTGCTACTAACATCAACAGGCTCATTTGTAATTTTAAGTCAGGGTAAGAGTTTTTACTGCATCTAACTGAATCAGGCAAAATTGTATTCATAAAGGCTTCAATAGACTAATATTTGTGCGATTTCACTGTTATTTGTTATGATTACAAATAATCATTAAGATTGCATTGCAACGAACAAATCTTGGTTTACTTATTCTCAACAGAATGAATATATTCAGGCTGTACTTTTTGTTGGCCACGTGTCTGTTGTAAATGTCGCGAATCTCACTGTCATAAGATGTTGCCAACATAATGGAATCATCTATTTGGCAACATTTTCAGTTAATTTGCACAATTTGCTTACCCGAAAAGCTGTCATCAATTTGGTATTATTTCGTTACATTTATTTCTATAAGCAAATGGTATTCTATGTTTGTTAGCTGCATCCCAACGCGCAGTGAATTGAAGTCAAGGCAAAGTCAAAGTCAAAGCCAAATGTTGGCATTCGGTTAATGACGATTAAGTGATATATGTACATATAAATATATTCAGAGTAACATCGCTGTTGTATGCTCGTTTCTGTAGACAGCCCCAATACTCCACTACAATACTGTTGTGTTTTCTCAATCATTAAGCATCAAATATATTGCATTGGCATAAGTTGCGACAGGCCCCATCAATGAGCGAATGCACCGTACATTGTCCTTTCCACATTGTAAAAGAAGACAGCCCGTTACATACATACATACATACATTCATACTGTGTATATATATACATATTTGCCTATATGTAGACTTAAGCTGCGTTGTGTGTGCTCTGGCCAAGTGGCTCTGTGGTTCCTCTGTGGAATCAATGGGGCTGGCTGTATGTCTTGGTGATAATGTTGCGGTTGTCTTGGCCACTGTCTGTTCCACGTTTGTCAGGGGTTTTATCGACTGCATTATGCACATTGGCGCTTAATCTGTGCATTGGCAGTATGCCCTGTTCCTGATGTCATAAATCATATGCAATCCATTGACCATTGTTAGGGGCTTTAATATCTGTACCGAATTAATTTATAATTGACTTTGCGCTTTACCGAAGCATTATATAATTGTATTCTGGTCCATTGTGGGTGGCTTTAAACCTTCGAGTAGGTCGCAGTACGGAATGAGATCGAAGCAGAGAATATAATCATTACTTAATTTGGTTTCTGAGACACAATACATATCAATATATATTTAAATTTCTAACACACCTCGCATAACACATAGTTACTAACTATTAGTTAGCCGGGCAGGCAAGGGATATAAGATTTAAGATAAATAGATTTAAATTTAGTTCATTAATTTTATATGAATCTACGATATGTACTAAATTATATTTTTTAACTCGAGGCAGCAAAGTTTAAAAAATAAGATTAATATAATATGTAAATAAATATTTATAAATAGTATGTACGTTAAGGAATTTTCCTTTAATAGCTATAATTGTCGAAATCTTCCGAAGAATAAAGTTAAGACATGAAACGCTCAGTTTTTGGTATACAACAAACGATTCCACAAGTATTCTCGATTTCAGAGTATTTGCTTACGAAGTAAAAAATATACCAGTAAGTTGAAACAGAATATCAGTTCCAATGTCAAAAGAGATTGATAGGTTTTATATATGGACCGCATATAATGATAATGTACTCATTTTTGCTCCCTGGGTAAAAAGGGGGTACCAAATCTGTGATCAAGAATATAGTACATAGTACTCCCAAATAGAGGACGAGTCCTACATCTATCACCATCCGCAGGTGAGCACGCCGAAGAGGTCGGCCACTCTGCGGCACTTCAATAAGTCAAGCTGGATGAGGATGCTGCAGAACTGTCTTTAAAGTGGGGCTAATTCCTTGTGCTGCTTATTAATTAAATACAATACGAACTCAGGTTTAACCATATTTATGTTTATTTTTTTATATTTTATTTAAATAAACAACCAATTTAATTATTTGACTTTTATTTTGCTTTGCAGTAATCTTTGAACTTTCCTGTACGAGGTATCGATCAGAATTCAACGATAATGGGTTCATGTTATTTATCAAACTACTGTTAAAGTAGTAAATTGAAGAAAATGTTATCATATGTATGTTTTCATACTGTTAACGCACTGTTAACCGTCTGTTAGAGTAAAGCTAACACGCTGTTAACCGTCTGTTATAGTAATGTTATCATCAAGTTAAGGTGTTGTTGATAACATACTACTTTTATTTACATAGTTGAATAACAGTCGATTGGCAGTTATATTAATCACTGAATTTACCGTCGATCTGGTATATTTTGCAATTTTCGGCTCACAAACTGGAAAATTGAAATTGCCAACGATTTGTAGTAGCTTCCATTCAGCCATATCCTTGCAGATTTCAAAAGGACCTTGTGCGTTGGGATGAGTCCTTGACGATTTTGAAAGGGTATGGCCGAACCTGGGCTCGCTGAGATGAATGGCTAGTATTCTATAATTTAAAGAATTAGGATCGAAAAATATCAGAAGTTTCTGAAAATTCTGAAGATCATTTATATTTAGTATCCCTTAAGACACACACATACACAAAGATGCACACACACAATCGACAGCACAAGCGACAGCGCAAGCGAGGCATTTTAAGTCGTGGCTGTGCTGCTTCTTCCCCTCCTCGCTAGAGTACTGAATCTTCTTTGTGGAATAACTTCCGTGTTGAAATTTGGACAGTAGATTAAAAGTTACTGAAGTATTGTACATGTCAAATCCCAAAGCTATATCTGTAAAATTGTTGGTATAAAATTGGTATTATCAAATTGTGGGGGAACGGGAGGAGATATCTCAAATTGGAAACAAACTTGAATCTGCGTATGGTATACATAAACCTACATTCCTAATTTGGTGGCTCTAGCTTTTATAGTTGCTGAGATCGACGCGTTCATCCGGACAGACAGACGGACGGACAGACGGACAGACAGACGGCCATGGCCATATCGAAATCTCTATTGATACTGATCAAGAATATATATACTTTATAGGGTCGGGGATGTCTCCTTCTGCCTGTTACATACTTTTGCACAAATCCAATACCCCCTTTTTACCCATTTTATGGGTACAGGGAGTAAAAATCTATGAAAGATTATTGAAGCATCTTTGTTGCCAGGACTACACATTATTGCAATAATTTGTATTTTTTTAAGTTATAGAGAAAACCTGAATAATAAAACTTTTTCTTGAGATCTATTTGTAAAATACAATTATTATTTATGATAATTGTAATTATTAACTTATAAGAATGATTACAATATTAGCAATAATCTCTGGACTTAATCCCTTCCATCTTGTGAATGTTCCGTAATCAACAGGTGAGATGATTGTCTCCTCGAGTAAATATCATGTGCAGGATGGATCACAGTCAATGTACGAGACGAAAATGACGATGATTGTGCGAAAATTTCAGAAGGACGATGTCGGCTCCTATCGCTGCATAGCTAAGAACTCCCTTGGCGAAGTTGACAGCAGCATCCGGCTTTACGGTGAGTTGGGGGGTGCAGCTCGGGGGGAGGGAGTGTTTTATGGACAAGAAACGCGACACATATTTGACGGGGTGTGTGTGTGGGGGACTTGGGTAGGGGGCAAACGGTATTTGCACCTTTCAATTACTGTTGCCGTTACCGTTACCGTTAGCGTTACCGTTACATTTCCGCCTTCTCGCCCACGACAGAAATCCCCGGACCAAATCGTAAAAATCCTTCAAATAGTAAAGGAAGTGGCGGCGCTGGCAACACCGGCAGCACCGCCGACACGGATGCCAATGACATTTTAAAACTGAAACAACAAGTCAAAGTTACCTACCAGCCGGACGACGAGGAGCTCTACGGATCTGCGGAGGACTTTGAGGATGGTGAATTCGCCGGCTCGCCGCCGTTATCGCCGCACCATTACTACACCAGCGGCAATAAGCCGCCAACACATAAGCCCGGCGGCGGTGGCCACCAGCACCAGCATCAGCATCAGCACCACCATCACACACAGCAGACACAAACGGGCGGCGCTGCCGGGGCGGGTGGCGGATCCAACATTGAGTTGGCTTTCGGCAATGGCATTGTCAGCTCCGGGAACACCCGCAAGCCGACCTATTACGGGGGCAGTGGCGTTGCCGGAGGCGTCGGCGGGGCAGCTGGGGGCAATACGGAAGTGCGCGGCCCAATGGACAACAACGAGCTGAGCTCCGGCGGTGCACCACTTCGCGCCTGGCTGGGCCACTATCAGCAACACTATCGCCAGTGGCTGTGGCAAGCACTGTGGCTGCCCCACTGTCGACAGCCGCTCTTAATGGGTTTGTCCGGCTTAGTTGCGGCCCTCAATCTGTTATAATACATGGTGACAGCACTCCACTAACTAGGTTTATACACACTTGCACACACTTGCTCGCACACACACACACACACAGAGACAGTAGGTGCAAAAGAATTTTTTTTTTTTTTTTTTTTAATCAAATTATGCATGCACCACAAAATTGAAGAGGTTGATGAAGACGCAAGCTCAAAGTAAGTGCATACTCGGATTTAGATGGGCCTTTTTCAGCTTTCACTCGAATCCCTCAATGACACCAGCCTAAAGTGGCAGCTCGGATTAAGATTATTTCGGCATTGCTAAATACAGCCGGTTAGTTGGTCGAGCTTTCAGCTTTAATTCAGATTAATTGCAATCACTTAGCTCAACTCTCAAGGCCTTTAAGGCTGATTGGGTGTTGGGGTCGAGTTCTTTAAGGCCTTGCTGTTGCTGTACAAGATTAATCCTTGCGTTAGCTGTCACCTGTGGCTGATGTCATTGCGACTTAAGTGTACTTCCTGTAATGTCCTGACAACATGGCTCTTTCGCTAAGGCATGCAATTTTGAATTTGCATTTCAATCGATCTATGTTTAGAAAAACTGTTGTCATAAGAACTCTATAAAGTGCGCTATCTATATATCGTATGTATTTGAATTTACTTAAAGATAAGGGTTTCGGGCATGGAATCCTATATATATATATATATACATATATTTATAAATGTTTTGTGCAAACAGAAAGAGGCCTCGGAACACTTAAAAAAAAATACATAGTTACAAACTGTATTCATGGTCTTGTTAATATTAGTTTAGAGTGTTTACAATGTATAATCATTTGGGATTGAACCTTTAGCATAATGCGAAATAAACTGATAATTGAATTTAAAAAGTGTTTGATAGCAAAAGTTAATGCGATTACATTTAACAACATATAAATTCATTAATTACAAATTTCTAATTTATCAAAGTATGGAAGCAGTTCAAGTGTCAAGGCTGGGCCAAGAATCATACTAACTTGGCTTCAATGCATTATTATTGTTCAGTGGCAAAGAGTTTGTGTGTTTGTGTGTCAAATAATATTCATTGTGGACACCTTCCCGGCAATAGCAATGCTTAAAATTAGATCCAAATTCATTGAAAATATTCATCATTCGTACCTTTTTTAATACAACTGCAAATGTCGAAGGGATAAAATCACGAAGTTAATTTCCGAACTCGATTTATATTTAAAACCGAAAATGCTTTAGGACACGGCCAGAAAAAGTCAATTAATGCAAAAGTGTCGAAACTTTTGATTTGCTTTTTTCACAATTCGCTTGCTTTGATTGACATCAATCAACGACTGGCCTTTAAGGTTAATGATGAATGTCAACAATCAGCTTTGGAGGGAGACTTGTTCTCACAATTTCTGAATATGTATTCCAACTTTTAGCTGCTTTATTTATGCATGTTTGCTGAAACATGGATAAAGGATGATAGAGGCTGGCTGGGGGAACGCGCATAATTTATGCAAATGGAATGTCATATTTCTGCAGTGCAGATACACGCACACATTCTCATATACTTTGCATTCAGTTGAAAAGAAGCACGAGCACCCAAAATGCAACCCTGTCATGCTTTCGTGCTCCTTCTACTCACACTCACACTCACACTCCTACTCTCTCTCCGGCTCTGGGCTCCCGCTTCGGATCTGACGGCTGCAGCTCATTTTTCAGCGAAGCGGACAGCTCAAGCAACTAGTATTATTGTGTGTGTGTGTGTGTGTGTGTGAGCCCAAGAAGCTTTCATTATGCTTGTGAGTGAGCAGACAGCAGACGTCGAGCACAAGCCAAGAGCACGCTTCAACAACTTGAGCCATTTACTCGCTCATTCGCCCGCTTGCCCGTTTACCCGTTTGCCCGTTCACTCGTTCGCTTGTTTACCCGCTTACCCGCTTACCCGCTAACCCGTTTGCCAGTGTACTTGTTCGCTTTGCCGCTCACTCGCTGGGCCCGCTCCTTTCACCCTCCGTTAGCGCATGCATATGCAAAAGGTTAAAAACTTTGCCCAAATGCAGTCGGCGGCGGCGGAGTGTCTGGGCCAACATCTTTTGGCAGTTTTTGTTGCGGCTACAACTTGCAGCATGATAAAGCCAAAGGCAACATAAGCACTGGCGACTGCTGCTTGCTTTCATAGAGCTGTCAGTCCGTTAGTTTTGCATGTGTGTGTGTGTGTGTGTGTGTGTGTGTGTGTGTCTGGTGACTGAATTTGGTTTGATGAATTGCTTGCCTGCCAGTAAACGACACACACGCACGCACACACATACACACGCACACACAGACACTTTTTAATGAAATAAAAACTTTTTGGCAAAGTGAATTTTACTGTTTCGTCGACAAGACGCCCGATGACAACACAACTTGCAACTAAACCATTCCAGCCCGCCTCTGCTTCTGCCACAGCTGTGTGTGTTATGTCAGTCAGCAGGCGGCGGCAATAGTAGTAGCAGCAGCAGCTACAACAACAGGAATAATAACAATAACAACAACAACAACAACAACAACAACAGCAGCAGCAGAAGTACTCGTATTTATGTATGTACGCACACAAAACCGCCGAAAGCTGCCACTGATGATGATAATAAGACGCTGACAACCGCAGCAACAACAACAGCAAAACATGCGAGTATTCTGGAATCTTTTGGGCAGTGGCTGCCGGCAAAAGGGGAGCAGGGGAGCAGTTGAGCAGGCTGCAGGGGGGGACATTGACACAAGTGTTTCAAATTACAAGCCGCCTCAGCAACACCAAACAACACCAAGAGGCGTCCATCAACAACTACAACAACGTGCCACAAACTGCTGCTCACTCTGCGCGGCCCCTAAGAGTATGCAACACTTTTTTGCTGCTACTACTGCTGCTCCTTGTCTGCTTGCCACTTTGCTGCTTGTAAACGCGCGTCTTTTGTTATCTTTGTTGTGTGAGTGTGTGTGTGTGTGTGGGGCAAATACTACAAAGCACATGTGTGTGCGATATTTGTAACTGTGTGAGTGTGTGTGCACAATACACATGTAGGCACTCGTACTTATGATTGTGTCTAGGCTGTTGCTTAAGTTGTTCCGGTTTGTAATGAAGTTTGCATGTGCTG